>CAEMYA010000289.1:2984-18937 GCA_903131615.1 Diplodus sargus | reverse complement strand
TTTCTCATTCCGATACCTTAATGATGAAACGGGCAGAGGGCAAACATTACACACACAGACATCTCTTTATGAGGCTGATGCACACCTGCAGAGGAGACATACTGTCCATCAGGGGAAGTAGGTGGAGGGGACCGGGGTCAACATCCCGCCACAGTGGACCTGTATTCCCCCTCGCTGGGGGACACAGGGGGAGCTACTGTATACTCGGGCCCAGGTGCTGCTCAGTGATGGACAACGTTCAGTTTACGAGGTGAATCGAAAGCTCGGTAAAAAAAAAACCTCAGATGAAAAGTTATTGTCCATCGTAGCTCAGCTGGTCTGTCAAACTCTAAATGTTGAATTTGTGTGAATTGACATGTTGTAGGCCACAAACAAACATCCAATGCTGGCTTCCTAAAGAGTTTGAAAGGTTTTGTTTTTTTAGTGTAAGCACTAAATAACACAATGTGGTTACCTGCTCTGATATAAGCTACAGATGTTAGCATTCAAGGCTAACTACTACCTATAGCAGTAACTTTGTGTTACTTTTTGTTAATTGCTTGTTTTATTTTGTAGGCTCTCTCCCCTTGCTTTACACTTCCTGTCTTTTTCTTTTCCCTGCCTTTTTCCCTGTCCACCTGTTCTTCCATTATTAATTATTCAACAATTTGCTGATGAACTAAATGCCCAAAAAGCATTGATACAAGATGCAAAAGACCTATACACATTTTTTTGAACTGTTCTTATTTCCTGTATCAACTGATTACCTGAAGTGTCTCAGGGTTCGTAATGAAGTGATTGAAGTCTGTTTCTCCGACTGAAAAAAAGGGATAGACTTCTGCTGGCTGGGTGACGACTCTTCCAGTTCTCTCTAGAGGAGAATGATCTGCTCTCCTCTCAGAATCATCCTCTAAAGATCAATGCGTCTTCTCCAGAGAAGCTTCAACAACAGAGTAAGAGATGATGATGATTTATTTCATCTGGCAAAGCCCAACTCACATGAAGTCACTTTCGGCTGTTTGTGTCTCAGCTGTAAATCCTATTTTCTTTGCGGATTAGCATTAAACGATGTCTAAAATGTACATTCATTCAATAAGTATCACTTAGACATCTGCTTTAATAGCTGTTTAGCCCGAGCAGATGGTTTTTAGCAGACCTGCCTGTGCGCGATTTGATTCAATTATGGATTAATTGAAGAAGAAATTGTTTAAACAGCCCCATAACTCAAAATGAGTTATATTGTTATATTTTTGTGGGTGGTTAATATGCATGTTTATCAATATCAGTGACTCAACAAGTACTTTAGCAGGTCTAGATAATTTCTGGCCTTTAAAGAAAAAGTGATTTTCCAGGCTTTCTCCTGTTTTGGAACAAAAATTCATTACCATCTGGAGGTTGATGGGCATCGCGACAGAAAGCTCCGTCCAACATTTGGAATCGGCTGTTTTGATGCTCCACTTTCAGTCAAGATGGAGGAGTTCCAGATCAAACAGCCTGGAAAGAAAACTAGAATGATGAATTAACAGCTAACACAGTAGAGGAAACAGAAGAGGAAACTGACAATATCTCCAGGCAGCATCTTTCAGTTGAGTCTTTTGACTGCAGGGAATTCAAGCACTGAAATATTAACTTTGTGGCTGAAGTTACATCGTGACAGTGACTGAGAATCAGTCCAAGTTCGGAACATTAAAAGGATCCGGCTTGTTCTATTCCACAGTTATTCCATGTTGTCAAAAAAAATCCCTTGAAAAGAGCGAAACCAGCTATAAAATGATCATGCTATTAACTACTGCCTGAAACAGCCGCCTGTGTGTTACTCAACTGTGCCATCGAGTTTTATTGTTGTGCAAAAACTATTAAAAGCAGATCAGTGAACCTTGTGACATGTTCCTTAATGACCTTAAAATTGGCATTGCAATTAATATGACTCCCACATACAATTTGGTCACAAAAGCAGGGCTACCAGCCATGAGGTAGTATTCCTAATTACTAATCATGTTTTATGATCCACTTTTTGCAGGAAGTCAGTTGGGGAACTTGGGATCCTATAGCCCAGTCACCAAGATAGAATGTTGGCAGTGAACGTTTCTGCAAACCACTGATACATCGGCTACGTACCATATTGAGATTTCCACAAGTGTCATATGATGTTCACAATACGTTTATTATCAGAATTTTACATTTGGAGGAGGAGGGGATGGTGCTTAAGTTTCAGGCGACGAAGCTGCATTCAACATTTGTAGCGCTCGATATTTTTAAGGAGACTTCGAAACAATTTCCAGTCATGTTTCTGACAGTTACAATCTGAATATTGAAGCAAAACTTGTGATGTTTTCCCAACCCGAAGCAGTTGGTTTATGTGCCTAAGCCTGTCTGAAAAGAAACGTAAAGTTTTAAACTGTGGTTTTGCAGAAAAGCGTCTGTTCCATTGTACTGTTCCCATGACTGCATCTTAACAATACAACAAGATCGCTGTTTGTTTTTGCCCCCTCGCCCACCATCAAGTTTAGATATTGGTCGTCCAAAGATAAATGTTTGGGCACCTCTGCATCAGAGCATCAAGACTGGTATTACTCCATCAATTGAGATGAGCTCTCCTCCCCTGCAATCCTCCGTCAATTAAAGGCGTCACACTATAAACACACTATTTGAAATAGTTTGAGTAAAAAAAAAAATATTTAAAAAATACAGCCCACCTGTCATGGGCAATCAGTCTCACCATGTGCATTAGTTTAGCGCTAAGTAGATTCAACTGTTGTTCTACACCTGTCCTCACCTTGCATGCTGGGCTCAGACTACAAGATCTCCCAGGATGCAAAAAACAGGGCTTAAAGTACATCATAGCCGGGCCTCAGTTGCATTTTTCAATGACTCATTTATTACCACTGCGGTTAGTGTGCTAATGATGTGTGTGCTTATACAGTAATTCTGGGACCAAATTGTTGCCTGTAATTCATACAGATGAGGAAAAACTCATTCTCCGTCATGGAACAAACATTCATGCTTTTGTGTTTTTGTTTGAAATCTGCAAATCTGGATTGAATTGAATTAGTTGAGTCAAACACACACACACACACACACACACATTAGATTAAACGTGCCACAGCATGTGATTTGAGGCCACAGGATCAAATGATTGCAACACTTAGCGTGGAAACATGATCATCTTTTATCGATTTTCCTCACAGGAAATCTACTCGAGTGGATAGCTTCAGCATGCCCCAGCTGTAAATACACACCACATCAGTTGTCATTAAAGCTGGCCGCTGCCTTCCCAGTGGCGAGAAATTAATAAAAAACAGTAGCCAAAAAAATGAATGCTATCCTTGAAAAAAACGACCTACCTCTATGTGAGGCAGGAAATGAAGAGAGAAAGGAGGAGAGAAAAGATGGCAGACAACTGAAGGCTCTCAACATAACGGACTGAATCTCAGCCAATACAAAGAGCACGCGAACAGCTTTCACATGAGTGTTTTAAGTGTCGGGGGATGATAATGGGAGCAGACAGCAGGAGTAGTACGTCTCGCTGAATGGATCTGTTTTTTGCCGGGCGACTTGTTTCCTTATGTGGAGCTCAAAAACCGGTGAATGAGAACTTCTGTGGGACCACTCACAGGAAACAGGTCAAACCTCACATATCCATATGGAAATTAAATTTGTCCAGTGCTTCACCCCCCCCAACACCCAGGAAGACCTCCCACAGGTAGCATCGCAGACTCAACCTTTTAGTGCTCCACAGAGAGGTTCTGATCCGGTTCTGGGGGAGGGGAAAGACCTGACACAGAGGAGTTTTTCAGGCCCAGAGCTGGAGGTCCAGCGCGATACATGTCTTTGGCTGTGGACTCCTGGCAGAGCGCACAGGAACTGCTGCTGGATGTGGGCGCCGAGTCGATGCTGTAAAGCCAAAGAAACCTGAATACAGGGAGGTTGTGTTTGGTTTGGTCAGATGCAACAGAAGATCTGCACACTCACTGTACCTGGGGAGGGAAGCAGCCTGATGTATCACAGCAAGAGTGTGAAAGATCGGTCAGCTGTAGAGGTACTTTGTGTAAAAGTCAAACATATTTTACTTAGCTAAAGGGCCAAGTTGACAGCTCTCCCACGGAATAAAAAAAAAAAAAAAAAAAGTTTCTTGACTCCCTCTTTCTGTCTTTATCATTCTCTTTTTTGTTCCACTGGTTTATTTTCATCTCGTGCCGACTCCCAGCTCAACCATCACACTCACTGCTTCTTTGCAAGAGGTGACAGCCTGTAACTGAGCGAAAAAAAAACATGAATTCCAACATTCGCTCCTTGAGCAGACAATTTAATGACAATTTCTACCACTGGAACTTGTCAAAGGGACCAGAAACCATTTCAGGAGCTCTGCAACTTTAACCTGTGTGTCGACCAAGTATAAACCCACAGTGACATTGCTTTGTGGACTATCTTGTCAAAGCCTCCAGTGGACACAAGATCTGCTCTCTTGGAGCCAGAAGTGACCATATTTGGATGAGATGTTGATGCTGGGGAGGATATGATTGGATGCAACTTTTCAATCACAAGGTAGCCACACCTTAATTCATGCCCTGCTTTATTATCAATTTCACTCGAAATGGGACCATAATTTACAAATTGAACATCTTTCTGTATTGAAGAAGCGATCGAGACCACAGTTTACTGAGGTAATCGAGTGAGAAGTAGAGTCATTTGCTCATAAGATTACACATAATCTAACTCTTTCGTAACCTCTGTAGTTTCCTCCTGAAGGCATTTTAACTGGATGAGCCTTAAATTGACTCCTTTAGCTATAGCTCTCAGTGCCTGGAACACTTTCTGATGGTCCAATCTGGACAGAGTTCGCAGTGCTAAAAGTATCTGATTGGTCAAGCCTCATGGCTACTACAACTTGTGCATTTGTTCCTATTGTTCCTACGAGATATTACAATGAGTTGCAGGTAAAGTAATGTTCTTGACAGAAAGGACAAAGAGAGACACGGGTAAGACCGAATGAGCTAAGAGTTCATGTGAATGATAAACAAAACGAGAGGGATTGTCGAGACAGAACTGGGAAATGGACGAAACGAGACTTGTGAAAACCTGTTTCATCATGATTAAGGTCTCAAGCCAAAATAAAAATGAATGCCAAGAACAACACAAAGGCTCTACGTTGTTTTTCACTCGTGTCGTAATTTATCCGATCGCCACAGTTCATCAGTTGTGGGGAAAGCACAAATAGGAAAGTCAGACGGGGACTTTTCTGCGTTTAGTTACGTGCTTGTGGTTCCATAGTTCCTGGACCTTTTTGGTCAAGATAACTATTATTAAACTAAAGATACAGTGAATGCTTGACTCTTTCCTTGCTATGCCTTTATAATTTTCTTGACCCTTTGCTTGCTTCAAGTTTTCTTTTGCCCATTTCCTGTGACTGAGATAAAGAACAAACCCGAAAACGTCACCCTTCACCCATTTGTCGGACGGTACTCCCCACATTTCCGGAGTGACACGGTTTGGTGTGTCTCCCTGATACTCTTACACTACGCTGAATGACAGCAAGTGACTGGGATTAAACAGAGAGTGACACCTTTGTACTAAAAACAATGTATGTACTGTATCATATTGAGTTGGCATGGAGTCGTCATTCCCCTGGGGCACATGGAAGACTATGGCCAGTCCTTGATTCTGATCTGCTGGAAGACATTCATTACTTTCAGATTACTGTTGTAAATTAATACTCATTGCTGCAGGGCTACTTCTTCATGCTGAGTTCATACTAAGGTCGACCATGTTAAAGAAGAATGTCTTTCCACAAAATTGAATAAATAACATACTGTGTATTTGGTGGCTGGCAGGTAGCCCCTGCACATGAAGGATAATCTAGTTGTATTTCACTGAAGTCATTTAAAATTAAAAGGCAAAATTTTCCTTGTTGCCTGGAGTTAATTAATGTACACAGGTACTTATATGAATGCCTCGTTATTTAATATCATCTCAGACCAGAGGGAGATGTCTGTAAGATGTTATTCAGCAGTAACCTCAGTCACACACTGTCAAGTCTGTCCTCCGGAGGCCGAATGTCGGGCAGGTAAATCCAGTGCCCAGTCCGACGCACAGGCCCCTCTCTCTGCAGCTCGTGGAAAGTATTTTGCTAACCTTCGGCAACTGTTTTAAGTAAACATCTATTTCCAGTCAGCAAAGCGTCTCTTCACATCTCACAACGATCGCTCTGTCCTTATCGACAGGATGTTAAATACAAACATGCCACATTTCCCAGTTAGTAGATTTCGCTCAGGTGCTTTGGAGTGATTAAGGTGTACATATACTGTCTGGGTAAATCCTGCTATAAGATGAATGAGTCAGCAGAGAATCTACATCAAGTGTTGCCTGTCAAGAGCCAAATTTCATTCATGACCGACTGCAAATGTAAGTTTAGGACAGTGATGTTAGTCAGGGCTTCTAAAACTCTTTTAAAGATCCAGTGTGTAGGATTTAGCTTTGCCTCCGTCAATGTTTTCACTAGTGTCTGTTGGATGGTTGGTTTGTCGGCAGGATTAGGCAAATCTGGATAAAAAGGACGGATCCAGGAGTTTCCTCCCCACTTTCTTTAACAGTGTGAGATGGTGGTTCAAAACTATTCCTTAATCTATTTTAAATCGTAGTAAATTGAACATAGAGAGGGCCTTTTGCATTTTTTTGCTACTCTCATTTTTAAGGATTCACTGCCCTTTTTCCAATGTGATATGATAGTTAATTCATAGTAAATTGAATCGGGGCAAATATACAATGTAGATAATAAGAAAATGAATATATAATTAACTTTTTTTAAAAAAAAATAACTTGTTAGTTATTAGAAAAATACAGTTAGGAGATGGCTTACCAGCTACATGGCTAGGACAATCCTAACTTAAAACATTGCCTTGGAATGGTCGATAGACTTGGGTTAAGTTGGATGGGTAGTGGAAGGTGAACACCAGCAATTTCAACACATGTCTCAATAATGTTTGATTACAACAATTTGGAAAGGGATAGGTTTGGAAATGAGCCCCCGTTTGGACGGCACAAGGCTTAACTTCTGGGCAGAGATATTTAACGTCAGTGAGTTATGCCGCACACGGAATCATCGACCTCAGAGTTTGCTTCGAGTGTCCAGCATGTCTGATCGTTCTCATCAGTCCAGCTCAACACTCAGTGGTGAGACAGACTTGTGCATGCAGCTATCCTGGCTCAATTACTCTTTATCTCACATAAAAACAGGCATTTTTCTCATTTGTTGTGTTAGTGATCATCCCAGAACCCCTCAGATTGATCTACTGACCCCATCAACCGTCCGACGCTCACTTTTGGGACACTTTGACTTCATGGTATCTAGCTGAAAGATACAACACAGCAACTGTTTTCATGTTCCAGTTGCGACAGCTTCATACATTGCAGCTGACAGCGTGATGGTGTTGAAGAATGATAGCTCAGCAGACACACAAGGACGGAAAAATGACTCACCATGACAATAAGAGTGAGGCTGAGAAGGTGCTAACTGAGACTGTTCAGGCTGTGAAAAGAAAACTGTGACGTCGCAACAGTATGTCATTTCAGTAACTTTCAGACTTCTTGTGTTGTCAGTCCAGTTCATGCCGCATCATCTGATCTTCTGTTATCACTAAGCGGGAGCACCAGTGTCCATGCGGAGATGAGACAGAGAAGCCGGGTGGTTGCAAAATAACAAATTCTCCATGAGATTCAAACACAAAAGGGAGGCTGGGAGTGTTTAATTCAACATCTGGAGTCCATTCATCAATTTCTTATTGATGGTAATTACTGCAGCGGGAGGAGCGGGAGGATAACCTGTATCATATGCAGCCAGGCTGACAAAGCAAGGCCTTATTTCACCAGTTGTTTTCTCTCTCAAAAGTGTTTTTGTGTGAGGAGACTTCGTTTGTCCTGAAGGCTTTTTTTTTTTTTTTTCTTTTTGGGAGAACATTCCTCCGCCGTCCTGGAGGGATAGTGTCGATGGAAGATGCTTTTGCCAACAGACTTTCTGTCATTTCTATCTCGTGTGCAGGGTCAAAGGTGACACGTGAATGCTGAGTACATTTGTGAGGCAGTTTAGAGCAGCAAAAATAAATGCTTTTTGACGAAAGGCACAGATATGTGGATGCTTGGTCAATTGACCCATAGAAAATTACAGTAAAATTACAAGATCCCCTTAAGTGGCACACAACGATAGACAAATGGTCATTGGTGGTTGAATAATTGGCTGTAAGTCTAATATGAAAATAAAATAAAATAACAAAACAGCGAAGCCATTTAAAGTCTAAAAGAAGTTATACTTGTAGTGACCACATACAGATGGCTTTTTAGCCCCTGACTTATTTGGTACCGTACATTTACATTTGCATTATTGTCTCATTCACCTTGTTTCCAGACAGCAGGCAGATTTTTTTTCAGTAAGAAAGCTTTAAAAACCCACTCCACAGTACTTGTGGAGATAGCTGGATCAGGAGCTGGTGGAGACCAAAGTAGAGCAAAATGTAATTTTAATATTTGTCACATTACTCCATATCAATGTTAATGTTGCTCTGGGTCTATAGATGTATAAGTAGGAAGCTGTTTCGCTACAGTGTTCACCACATCAAGTCATGTGTTAATGAAGGGTCTTTTTTCTGTCTTGATCTTACTTTCCCACATTGATACATAAAACAAACATAAATGTGTTGTTTCTTCGCTGTTCTTCACATTTAAATTTCAACTTGCACTCTTCCAATTACATTATTTTGTCGAGAGTTTCTTTTACTGCAATGAATTAATGGTTTTCCGACTGGAGAACTGGTGCTGCCTACAGCCCATCTCAATGCGCTAATTCCTTCTAATCGCATAACAGCAGTGAATGGAAAAAAGACTTGATTCGCAATTTCTGCAGCCAATTTTGTCACAATTAAGTACATCAGGATGGAAACCTGGCTAGTGTCATGCTTACAACTTGTTCTACTGTCTTAAAGTGTAAAAAAACAAAAAAACAATTAGAACAGCATTGTAGGTGTAATTTTGTTCAAGAATTCAAATGTAGCTCCAAAAACAAGGCGATAGCATATCGCCACGGTAACCAACAACTACTGCTTTGAAAGCTGTCCTTGGCTGTAGTTAGCTACCCTTAGCTAATTAGCTCATGGCTCAGTTAGTTGTGAAGCCAGCGGCCCTAGAGCTTGTCTTGACGGACCAGAGGTGGTTTCACTATAGGCGATGGGACCTTGTCACCTGGATTTAGCCACCTGACGTGAGAGTAAATATGACTGGGACTGAACGAAGCTTCAAAGACTGACAAAGATGTCCTTTTGACAAAAGATGATACAGCAGCTCAAACCAAGACTATGACTTTGGCATATATCTGCCAGCTGAAACAACCAGGGCTATCGGACTGTAACCTCTTGCTGGTACAAAGTGGTATTATAAGGCAGGGTGGATCCCGGCTAGCTGGCCAATCCTTAGCATGCTAACTTTAGTAAACACCTCTACAACAAAATGCACAGACGTCTCTGACACACAGTAATGATCAACACTGTTGTTTCTTCACACTCTGTTGATAATGTCAGTTCATTTTACAAATGTTTTGAACTAAAATTTTGGCCATATCTTACACATTGAAGAAATGCTTTGACATTTAGAACAATAGGCTTTGCCTTGTTAATGGAAGTTAGATGAGGAGGAGCTAAGCAAACCAGCTGCTAGTAGTAGCCTCACATTTACTGTGCAGACATTATAGCTGTATCAATCTTTCTCATCTAAGTCTTAAGTGTGTCTTTCCTAAAATGCTGAATTATCCACAGAAGGTTATGAATAGTAAAAACACATACAGATAGATAGAATGTATAGATCTCTATATTGATAGCCACAGAGCTTGAAAGATGGAATAGAAATTAGTCACTGACACTTGTTTAAGATAGCTTTAAGTCTATCTTTCACATTTCTAAAGATAAAGATACTGTAACTGCTTGAATTTCGGTGGTTTGAAGAATTGATGAAGTGTGGACTCATGAGAGCCTCTTCAACTGTATTAGCTACTGGGCAGAGGCCCTACCTGTGTCTCTCTCGGAGTAATAAATTCTTTCCACAGTTCCCTTTCCTCCACATGTCAGGGTTCAAACATCTTTAGGCTTGAGGATTTCCATGCATCTGTTCTGTCTCTGCATCTCCTAAATTATACCCCTGCTCCGCTTTGTCTTCATCTTAAAACAATAGGATGAGGCACTGGCCTCATAAAGTTTAGGGCTCATCCCTCCCCAGTCGTCCCCTCCCCCCCAGGTCTTCCTAATGGGAACCTGCTGCATGTTCAAAGAGGAGGATAGAGAGCCCCGCCTGGGCAGATTCCTCAGGAAAGCCCTGACTTTACTATCAAAAGACAGCAGCGGGGCGAGTAGGTGTCATCACCATTGTCTCATCAACATTGGATCAGGCCAGCGCTACTGAAAAACATGGAGGAAGAAAGGTCTTACGCTTCTGACATCTTCTCTAAAACATCTTCCTCTCAGGTTTACGAGGCCGAGGAGAGAGATCGGAGGGAGTGGGACTCATGTGGCCACAAACTGGCTTTGATCGCCCCCGCCGCCTTGGCTTTGAACTGTTTAACACACGGAAAACACTGTCCGTCATCAAAGTAGTGGAGAGAGAACACGGGAGGCACTGTAGGTGAGAGGAAAATGACTGTCAGAGAGGAGGCAAGCTTGGAAACTGCATACAGTGTCCCTTTATGACCGAGAAAATTGACTTTGATAAATTACTAAGCAGGGGTGAGGTGCACTTCTCTACAGAGGTGTGAATGCCAGAAACTGGTGATGTGAGGTATGATCTAGCTGGCCTGAACATTCTTCCCAATGAAATGCTCTCGAAAGTTGCCATTAAATCATTACGGTGGCATTAAATTCAGCAAATGTGATGTTTTTTTTTCCGTGGTTTCTGTCAAATAAAAAGCCCTGCTTCTTTTTTCGAACAACTTAACAACTAATGCTGTTAGCATTCTTACTTGAACTTTTCTCGTGTACCTTGCTGGCATAATCCAGAAGTACACTCACAGGCATGTACATGCATATGTTTGTGACACGCGCTACCAATCAAATGCATTTCCAAAAATCCTGCCATATATATACCCACTCTCAGTCCACCATTATATTGTTTTATTGATTTAAATAGCGTGGAAGATCTTCAAAAGCAGAGGTCTGTCTGGGAAGACTGTTAAAGGCTTTACTGCTAATAAAATCCAATATGGAGCTCATATAGACTCTCGGTTCCTGGAAGTTAGATGCGGTAGATGGACCGGGCAGGGTCCGGCGTGAGGCAGTTGAGAGCAGCAAAGCAGCAGAGGGTGATAGTGATAGCCACTGGGAGGTTGTAAATCATGCATGTTTTATCTACATGTATGGAAGCAGACTGCAGACCAGGAGTGTTTTTCTTTTTCCGAGCAAATCTGGACAAAAGGCCTATTGACATACTGGTACTGATTTCTAGTCAATTCTTTTTCAGCAATTGTTTCTTTAACATAAATAAAACATCAACATGGTGTTAATTCTTCCGTATTGAAATAGCCAGAGCTTCTTTCCGGTTCTTCTGCTAAGTAGATCCAGCAGAAACGTCAGACATTAATTTGGAGCTTCAAAAACCATGTCCTTATACCCAAATGACAGAAATGGTCATTTGACAAGGACTCCCAAAACAACATGACATATTAGTGATGCATGTTCATAACATGAGACTTTACATTTTGTAAGTTGAATGTTATGTTGGTATTGTTGTGGCAGTTGTCACAGTTTGGTTAGGTTTAGGGAGTGTGTGTGCGATGTAAGTTAAGCAAATTACTTGATTTAACTTACACTCACAAGTTGGATTAAATCAATGTAGACTCTGGTTTCACATTGGACATGAACGGTGGTCCTTGGGTGAAGAAGTTGTGTTTCAGTGTTAAGTATATTTTGTGCCCAGTTGCCAGGGCATAATGTTGGCAGTTTACAACCAACCCTTGATATGTTCACATTTGTACATGTCATAGGCTACGTACCATATTGACATTTTTACAGTTGGTGTCATATGTTCTCATTACATGTTAATGACCTGACTGTGATATCAAGAGCTGGATGGGATGATGGTGGAGTTGACTGTTGTTAGTGTGAAAGCAGTAAATATTTTGAAAAGAGATCTCGGGTGATTTCCAGCTGTGTTTGAGGTGAAAATAAAACCAAACAGATATTTTGGACAAAAAGCTGAGACACCTCCAGACATGTTTTAAGGTTTTTGTGCCTAAACCTAAACTAGATGCTGTCACAAGGTGAAATAGAGAAAAGTGAACCTAAAAAAAACGTGACGGTTTGACAAAAAAATGTAAAATTTCAACGTAACTTGCCAACATTTATTCTGGCGATCTTGGTTGGGCTGCAATGGCGACACGCGGGGGTGTGCATGATAAAACAGATGGTGTGATACACATTCCTGCCAGCTGCAGTGGGTGGTGATGCTAATATGTGGAGCAGAAGAGCCATAAAACCACAAGAAGACAAAATAGTCCCCATCTTGCATCTCGTTTCACCTGTTCAAGTCACATTGGTCAGTGTGAGAGCGGCCATAACACTTGGAAAACACTGTCCGCCATCATGATAGTGCTTCCGAGGAGAGAGAACACAGGATGCACTGTAGCTGAGAGGAAAAAGACTGTCAGGGAGGAGGCAAGCTTGATGACCCTCACTTTCATGCGGTGCTACTGATCAACAGCTGTGGTGGCGAGCTGTTTAAGCAGTAAGCATTGGATACACAATGTGCTTTTGGTAAGAAACACTGGAGGTAAAAATCATGATCATGTCATTAATTTAAAAGCTTTAGAGACTCCTGAGTGCTGTTATAATTGATTCATTGGATTTGATTTGATATACTGTAACTGTGCATGATGAAGCTTCTTCCCAGAAATATATTAATATACTATTTCAGGAAAGCAAAAAATGAATTCATTTTGATTTAGATCCGAGTCCAGTTATCTGAATATTACAAGAAAATGTAAGTGTGTGTTGTTTTTTTTTTTGGATGTTCATTTTGGAATTGGCTGCATGTGGAATGTGCAAACATCAACCCAGCGTGTGAGTGGCTCAGGCTTTGATGCTGTTCGTATGACTCACTTCCAAATACAACCTGTAAAAAGAGAGTTGAGACAGCCCATCAGTGTAATCATTTCCCAGGAGTTAAGCTGGTTACATGCTTGAGGTAGCATTGCTTGACTGCTGTCTCGCAGGGAAAACACTGCTCGTGCCAATTATGATCACGCTGTATGTCAGTGTGGAAGTCGCCGTTAGACTGTCAGTTTCTGTCTCACTCAGCTGTCGGGAATGTGAACCCCTGCTGCGACAGAAACAGTGACATGACGGCAAAGCTCCGTGTGGCGTGTTTACCTGTGACTCTGTTTTTTCACATTTTTGTGGAATCTCATCTAAATCGTGTCTCGGTGCTGACTGTCATGCCAGGTGTTTTCGAGAGAAGAAGCACATTCATTAATCATTGTGGAATTCAACTGTACGCACTGATTTCATTTTTGACAGGTTGAGTCTGACTGAGCTTGAATTTACTGTGTACACTGTGGACAGTCAAAGTCCCTTAGTATTACTTACTGTAAGTTGTAACTCTACTTTCAAGTACAATAGTTTGGAAGAGTCTCATCACATCTAATTTCAAAGGCTTGGCATCTCTAAAAGTAACATAATGTTTGAATTTTACTTCTCATCTTTCCACAGATTGATTTTTCTGAACCAAAACAAACTGGTGTCACAGACAGCAAAGTGAGCACTGTGAGATCTAGAGGTGATGTGGACGTCTCTGCTGAGCAGTCGTGAGTTACCCGTCTCTTCATAAGGATGGAGATGGAATCATCTTATCCAGTCATTCTGTGTTTCACAATGTGATGACAGATGAAAACAAAAAGATATTATCACATATTTTTAAACAATATCATAAAAAAACGTTGATGTTCAAAACACTTGCTGAAGGCATTAATTTACATTAGAATCATATTTTGGTACATTTTTTAAAATACTTTTCTGTAATTTTAATGAAATTATCTTATATCTTACTTATATATTATTGTTTTGCAATGCTTTTTTTTAATGTGATGATGACAGATGAAAACAAGAAGATATCACTAAGTGCAATTCTTTTTTTAAATGATGTCATATTTAAACAACACTTAAATAATCATACTGAAAGCATTAATTTACGTTTGAATTATATTTTGCTTCATTTTTGAAGCAGTTTTCTGTCATTTTCAATGAATTTCAATTTCATCAGCATTTATGAGAAATAATTGTTACATATACTTATATTTTTAACATCAAATAAATACCCTCTGGACAGAAAATGTTCACGTTTTGTGTTTAAGCCTCACCTGTTTGTAATGACAATGCTTGATGTTTCCTAAGAAAGGAAGTGATTTATCAGTTTTATCAGCAGAAGAAGAACAAACATGGTATTTCAGAAGTCAGAGAAAAAAAAGTCAACTTCCTCTTTGTAAAGGTAAAAGAAATATACAGTATATACGTTTAATGTTATGTCTTCTAACATAACAATACATTCTGAACTTAAATGTAAACTAGAGACCACCTTGTGATGGCAGGCCTGTAAACCTGAACATAAACATTTACCTCTAACTTAATGAAAACAATGTTCTTGATCATCATCACCAGTAAAATTACAAACATGTTCACTTAAATAACACCACAACACAGAGACGGTCTTTTGGAATGCAGCTTTATTCAGCAGGATAGTTTTCACTATCAAGCAATTTGACTTTTTTCATCATCAACTGGAGCTGTGACTTAAATCACTACATCTCTAGAGCTTCATGTTTACTCATCCAATTATTTCTTGCTTTGCAAAGCCCAAAGATATAGCTCAAACTATATCTTCAAAATCAAGAACAGACTCAGTCTTCATAGTATCGCATCAATTTATCTTCAGCCACGTCATCTTGGGATGTTCCCCGTCTTCCTCTATACCAAGTTAGAGAAGGGGGAAAATAGAGAGGAATCAGTCAAATTATCAACAGAGGTTGATGAACAGCATCTGAATTTCCACATTTTAATAACTGAATATTTTTTACATAATATTCAGACATACAATAAATGAAAGAAATTCACTGATTCCAGCTTCTGAAATGTGTCGACTTGCTTCTTTGCCCTCTATTATATCATCGTGAATTTAAATGGGTTGGACAAAATAAGGTACTTGAAGACATCAACTTATTATCTGGTTAATACTGATGCTTGCTATGTTTGATAGGTTTGAGGTATTTCACAGAGTATTTTGATTTCTCTTATATGTCTGTATGAAATCACCAGAACATATTCAGTAATACTCACCCTCTATAGGTGATGCCTAAAAGAACAAAAAGATAAAAATGAGTTAAGTAAACATTAGTATATTATCATCACATTTGAAAATATTTGCATGTAGAACATTAATGATGCTCTCTTTACTTAGTTTTAGGTTTACTATCTGAGATACCAGGACTTAATAAAATATTTTAGCTAAATACAGAACTAAATGAAGTTGTACGTAGTAAGTTAGTACAGTCAAGTGTGATTAATTCATCTCAGACTAAAGTAGCCTGCTGTTTGTGTAAATCAGAGGTCAATCTGTTAATCTGTTAGTTTGTATGAACATTTGTGACTTACGGCACCAGGGGCACGAACGAGGAAATGGATAACTACTCTCCCCGGTCTCAGCCATGAGGACGACCAGCGTCAACACCAGAAAGATCATAACACCCTTCATCCTGAGGAACAAATCACAGTGACCACATCCAGAATTATTCACTGAATTCATTCACCAGTGTCAAAGCTCATCACATCTCATCTAAAAGACTTTGCAAGGTTGTCTCAAAGCGATGTCTCAAAGGTTGTCTCAAAGCGATGCATCACTGAAAACACTGGTGACATATTCATTGAGGCTTTCTCCTCCACACCACCCCTCTCCAGATT
>CAEMYA010000287.1:1011584-1021743 GCA_903131615.1 Diplodus sargus | reverse complement strand
AGAGAGAGAGAGAGAGGGACCTATAAATGCTCTGCTAGTTTTACAAGTTTACGAGGCACCCTGAGTGGAGCTGGGTATATTTAGACAGAGCCGAAATAATGACTGGATTCACTGATTAATCCACAAACATTTACATGCAACGATTTTAACGATTGATAGTTTGTAAGTTCTCTGATCAAACTTCTAGTTTCTTTATCGTTATGTTTAGCTTGTTCTCTTTGTTTTGTGTGGTGGTCCACTGTGTTTGTTTTGGTCTAAGACTGTTCAGACAAATCAACATGACTTTAGACGTTACTAAAGTCTTGTAGAATTGGTCATTAACATTTATTTAACAGAGAAAGTAATCAATAGATCAATCAGTAGTGAAGCGTACTAGTATTTGCAGCCCTTGATCTAGAATGTTTTTCTATGCTAGTGGTCCCCATGTGATAACTGACTGTCAGTATGATACCAGAATGATCCTTTTTATACTTAGTCCAACGTTTTTTTGAATGGTAATTGTATTTTGTTTCATTACTAGTTCAAACAATAGAGCAACACTTCACATTCCAACAGGGCCATTATTCGGTCACTTAAGGCTAAAGTTGTTTTTTAATCATTTGTAAGAAGTTAGCTTAACAACTTTAAGCACCACTTTCTGCCAGAATTCATCAGAACGTCGTATACACTGTCAGAGAAAACGTTGCCTGCTCGTTCATTTCAATTACATTCCCCCGTTGGAACAGCGGGGATGCCACGTCATGAATATGCAGTGTCGTCTTCTTGAAATGTTGAGAGAAATGTTGGTTGGTTTTGACTGAAAAACGTGGCTGTAGTGATCTTTACTTGTATTTTCACTACTGCCTCTTCATTTTTTATACTTTGATTTAATTTTTATTGGGTTCTAAAGGATCTCTTAAACAACATATGACATAACATAGAACAAATAGTTGTCACAAGGTACTCAAACAAAGATGTACACATTATTATTTCCAGTTAGTCTAAGAGTTAATTTACTCTTTTGGCATGTTTTTTCTCCTTTAACCCCCCCTTATGAACAATATCAAGCAATTGCAATTTCCTTGAGAATCAACTTCTAGTCAGTATCTTCTTTCTTGTAAAGCCTCCTCATTGTTTCCTAGTATTCACATCACAGGATGGATGTGTGGAATGACACATCCAACAAGGTCTTTAATGGTTGCATTTACATCTAGAAAGGCTCGAGTCAGTTCCAGAAAACAGAAAACGTGGGTTTAGTTTGAGTGTCAGGAAAAAACTGAGTAATAAACTGAGTAATACAAAAAATAAATCAAGGAAGCAGAACCAGAGATATCTTATTTTTACCCCAAACGTTCTCTGTCAAAGCCTGGCGCCTACATTACCCACAATCCAACCTGTCTATCAGACGTTCAGTGGAAGATTTAGTTGTGTTTTGCTAGTAGTGGCTAATGAAGCTTCTTGCCTCGAGCTGAGATGAGAAGCACTACAGACGCCTTGAGGGCTCAGTTCTTTCTAACGTTTTTTAAAAAGTTTTTCATTCTTGTAGTCTTCAGCTCGACACCGACACAAGTCACTGATCACTTTATCAGACTTCATCCAGCTCCCACGTGGCTTCATCCAACTTGGTAAGACCTGTGTGTAATCATTGGTGTTTTTTCCTAGATGGGCAAATAATCAGTTTTCTCCAGAAGAAATGGAGATGTTTTGTTTTTGTTTTTTTTTAAAAAAACCACTGAACCCCTTGATCTCATGGCAGAAAGTGCTTCATTTTTCCTGAATGCTTCAGAGGCTACAGGTTACCCCAGAGGGCCAGAATGAAGGATGATTTAGGTCCGTGTTCAAACTCTCTCTGGTCGGGAACATCTGCTGAAACCATCACATCTGTCTCAGTGGAGGAAGACGTACCAGGAAATAATTCCGCTTCCTTTGCTTTGTCCCGCTCTGGTTTCTCCATCCTTCTTTCTCTCATTTTTTAAAGTAGGTTTCAACCCTGCGTCCGTGTCACGTATCCCCTCGTCCTCCTTGGCTTCGGTGTGTTTTTGGCATCGGGGAGCCTCACAGGGCGTCACGGCTCGGTGGGCGTCCGATGTGAAACACGTGTGTTCTCTGGTTCTCTGGCGTCTGAATCAGGCAGAAGGTGAAGGACGGAGGCTGGAACTTCACCTCTGACATAAAACATCTCAGGGAATCACTTCTTCATAGTCAAATATCCAAAACGAGTTTATAGGCTCAAGGATATTAATTTTTATCGAGATTTGTTAGTGAGTGAGGAAAAAACAACTATGTGTTTCAGACATTGTCTCTCACACTTCAGAGTACTTTTGCATCAAGTTAAACCTTTCTTTCTTCTTCATGTCACTGTAACTTTGGAGTCTTTGAGGCATGATTTGCTGTAACAGCATGTTCCTGCGAGGTTCAAGGATTAGCGTCCTGTCCCTTCGCTGGTGTTAACGTCTGTGTGCGTACATGGGGGCGTTGGAGTCATGGAAAACAAAGTGAATCCTAATACTGTTTCTGGTGCGGGCTGAAATGTGTCTGCAGCACTGGCGATCAAAAACACATGATCTGTTGGTTGTGATGTGTGATGTGGTTCCAGCGCTTTCATTGAAACTGACCAATCATAACCGACCACGTGGGAGAAGTTCTCCTTTCCCAAGTGTCCTGAGTGAGATCCAGGCACCACAGCGCCTTGATTCAGGTGTGGGTTTCGTTGCTTGTTTGGAAGTTGAAATGATGGAACAAAATGAATTATGATGTTTTCCAGAAACAACACCAGATCAATAATATCAGATTAACCATTAAAAAGGTATAAAAATATTTGTTTAGGTTCATAATCTTGTTTACTTTTTCTTTAATTAAACACTTACTAATCTCAGTACAGATATATTCATATGAAGGGAATTTTGTCATTGGAAGTGTTCTGGTTTGCGTTTGTTGTCTGTTTGTAGTCGGAGTTTGTGGTGTTGACCAATCATGTCTGAGTCTGCTGAGGTTGAATGCTGGTAAACGTCCTGTGTTGAGGGCAGAAGAAAGCTCAAAATGCAAAATGCAAGCTCCGATCAGTTCTTGTCTGACAATGATTTAGCTGTTTAATTAGCTTTTTAAAAATGTGTCTGTATTCATCTGCAGATTAAGAGTTTTCTCTCAACTCTAATCTTATTCCTGCATCTCAAGTTGTTAATTGGGCTGTCAACAATGAGACGGAAGAGGAAGTCTTGGCTCAAATATTTATTATCCAGATGTCTGCTAGCTGGATCAAAAGCCTTGAAATACTGGCCATTGCCAAAGGCAAAATCACCATCAGATTATTTAAGACTGTAACTAATTTAATATATCCAAATTTATTTCTTGTACAGCTGCTTGCGTTCTGACAACATTTAACAATTTTGGCTTCTTTTGTTAATGTTTTACTTAATTGTTTTTACATTTAAGGTATGGAAAAAAACATGAATTATTTCCAGCTATAGTAGAGACATAAACTTCTCTACTGCTCTTCTTCTATTCTGTTTTTGAATGTATGTCAGTATGAGAGTTTGACCAATAAACTGTCAGCAGCTCACTGAAGATTTCATGTTATTTTCTTGAGGATAGTTTGTATTTTCGTGTTCGTTCAGTCACACTCGATGTGTCTCCGCCAGCCCTCAGTGTCTCAGTTGGTGACAGTAAGTCCGGGTCACATGACCACATCCTCTGCTGTCTTCGGTTGGACCCTCAGAGGTCGTTACATTTATGCTGTTTGTGGTGACCGATGTTGGTTTGTGTCTTTTCAAAGAAAGTCAGGATTCATCCTGATCCCGTCTCTGTAACGAGTGGGAGAGAGGACAAACCGTCACAGCAGGAGAGGAATAACTCCTCCTGGGTGAGGAGGAGGAGGAGGAGGAGTCGAGATGAAGAAGAGGGGTGGGGGGTCATTGAGGAGCAGTCATGCAGGAGGAGGAAGCTGCAGGTTTTGTTCCTGCGGTGGGAAATCTCTGGTTGGCTGCTCCCGAACACACGCGCACACACAGTTTGCATTGTTGCACCTCACTTTTGTTTCCAGCTTTCTCTTTCTGATTTTGTTCCTCCTCTGGAGCTGCAGAGCTGAGATCAGATTTGATGAATAAAAAAAAAAAAACATAACCAGAGAAACAAAAGCTGATCACATCTGGTCACCTGAGACAAAAACGAAATCTATGCATTCCTAATTATCATAGTAACCCTACATCCTAACCTTTACTCATTTCTATAACAACATGACTCGGCTACAGTCAATTTAATACAGCTAGTTGAAGTCAGATTTCATGAATGCAAATTGTGAAACATTCTTGTAGGCTCTGGAAATCTCACATCCTCTGCTGGATTGATGTTCTCAGGCTCATTGACTGAACTGCTCTTCACTGTGTGTCAGCACTCGATTTAACACAATCTGGTTTTCCCATCAGTGTGCACCTCAGATGATTTACAGATCTGCTCGACACACGAAGCTCACCTCGTTCTTTACTAATTTTCCTTCAGTACTGAAACTTGAAAACAGTCGAAAATACATGTTCCGTTCTTTTTTGTGAAAAGATGTTTGTCAGTGGAGGCTGTCACACAGTTCATGTGTTCATATTGACTGACAAAAATGAAAAAAAGCTGTTTCACTTAAGCTGACCAGCTGATAAAAAGATTAATTTTAATGGTGGAAAACATCAGAAAACAGTGACAGGAAGAAGTAACATGTTTTCACTCAGGGCAGATTTCAGCAGTGTCCCAAAAGCGTCTCTCCATGGCGTAGATGTGCCAAGTCTATTTCTGACGGAAGCGGACCACAGCTGAGTCGATCTGCACAGAACAGATCGAGCCAGACAGGAAGTCAGGCAAATAAAACTATTTAACAATGTAGCCGACTCTACCACAATAAAAAACACAAACATTTTGAGAAAGATTATGAAATAAATAAAAGCAGGACGTGAGCAGGGATGTGAGGCTCGTAGAGGACGAGAAAAAGCGGTGTTGGACATGCAAGATAACAAATATTGTCTTTTGTGGTGATGACGCGATGATGCACCAGGTGATCAGGACAATAGGCAGTTTGGATCCACTCAGGTAGAAGTCATAAGACTGATTCTTTGAGATCGGCAGCAATACGAGTCGAATCGAGTCAATGCAAACCAGACTTGAGTAGACCGACTATAACTTTGACCCCTGTGGACGTAGTGCTGTGCTGACTGGCCACAAAATATACACACAGACACACAAACACACACGCACAGCTACAAAGATATTCTGGTGCAGCCATGTCGTTCCATATGGAAGTGTTTGTCTGAGTTAGAGAGAGGAAGACATTAAGAGGAACAGGGCTGGGTTTTTAGCCCTGAGGCATTTGCATGAACAAGACCCTCATCAACTACGCACACACACACACACACCCACACACAGACACACAGACATACACACACACAAAGTTTAAGGCTTTGAGGCTCTTTGTGACTGTTAAAATGTTCACGATTTGAATAATAAAAATACATTTAGGGCTGTTCGGCAACTTTGTTCAGCAGGTCCGTTTGTGCTCCTTTGAACCAGCAAGTAGAAACATTTGTACTACATATAATTTTCTGGAAACTTGGTGACTTGAGGGCTTGTTGATGAACTTCTGTAGCTGGCAAGCGAAGGATGGTATTATAATGGAAACAAAAACTAGTTCCTACTGCGTGTTCTGACAAGCAGGGCTCAACACTAACTTGTGGTTACCGCTTTGCTACCCGGAATCTTAGTTGTTATTGGTTAACTTGTCCACACTCAATTCTTATACAAGATATTATTAACGAGCTGGAATAAACAAAGGAAATCCAGCAAGTCTCTCGTTGCTCCGCCATTGTTTCTAAAAACAATGTAAATGTTCTGATGCACATGCAGCCATGTTTGGTTCTGGTTCAGACTGCAACAGCAATATTCAGATATTCATAAGGAACATTTAAATTTAATAAATTTTATGTTTCCCATGATGGCAACCAAAAGTGAAATATTGGTTGCTAATTCCTAAAAAGTGGTTTCCAACCTTGCAGCTGTCACTGTTGGGCTCTGCTTAGAGAAAATGACAGAAATAGTTACAAAAGCAAAGAAAAAAGCTTGAGAGAAAAGTTCAAACCCGGGCTAACTTCTGGCACACATCCTTCTAATCCTGACGCACACTGGCGGCTGAAGTGAACAGAATAATCTGTAAGTATTTGACAGATATTCACCACCACAGACACAATCTGTAGCGTAGAAGTAACAACACCAAACTTTAACTCTAGATCCCCAAACACACTCCGTGTAGCTGTTTGTGTCTCAGCTCGTGAGCATTATGTTGATTAGAGGTCAGTTGTGAGCGAGTCCCGTGTTTTCTGTCCCACATCTGGAACTGGTCTGGTCGCCCCAAACAAAATGAGGCAGAGGGAGAAGTCTGCTACGTGAACCTTGAAAGCCGTAATTGAAGGAGTTCCTGTTTAATCAGATTCCTCCTTCTCTTCTTCCTCACTTCCTTCCTTCTCTGTAGGGTCGGTGATTACTTCTCCCATCATCTTTCTCTCCCTCTTCTGAATCTGAAACCTCCTTTTCTGCGTCCTCCCCTTCTCTCCAGCCTCCTTGCATCCTTTCCTCCCCCACTCTTTCCTTCCCTCCAGCGCCGTGATTAATTGCTCTTGATGTTCAGCTAACTGAGCCTGCAATTAGCTGTCTGATTACCACAGGAACTCGTTCTGTCTGTGTGTGTGTGTTTGGGAATTCCCGAGGGGAAATTCTGCTCTCGTCAGGGTTCAAGTTTTTGTGTTTCCCTGTGTTTATACATTTGTAGTTGATTTTTGTTCCTTTTTCGCCTTTTTTTTAATGAGCGAACCACAACGAGGAGTCGAACCTGCGACTTCTCCGCAACGTTAAGCATGTCTGTTGACTGTGTTTGATGTCCAACAGCTGCTTTTCAGTTCTTCTTAATAATGAACTTTTCTCTTCTTTCTTTCCTTTTTTACCTCTTTTCTTTAGCTGTTTACTGATGTGACTCAGTCTGTTTAGCCTCGGGGCGTGTGTGAGTGGGATAATGATTATTACTAGTGAGAAACACCTGGCAACAGGAAGGAAGAAAAGAGTCTGTCTGTTTGAAAAATGATCAGTTGTAAAGTATGGAGGTTTGGCTCGTGGCGATATGCAGGGTCACCGGCGGAGAACACAGTTCTCAATTATCAAAGTTAGTAAGTAAAAAGCAGTTAAAGTTGTTGAATCACTGGAGTCCCATCGTGCAGAATCATCAGTTTTCTCAAAGCGCTCTGAAGTTTCCTTCAAATTATCTTGGAGGTTTAACGGAAAAATGGCTGCCAAGACCGAAATACAACCACATCAACACTTTAATTCGGGATTTATAAAGTTCCATCTTATCTTATCTTAAGGCAGAAGTGTTTAAATCTGGGAGGGACGCAGTATTGTTTTAATAATATTGACAGAACAGCACACACTTTGGAGGGTCGTTCCTGAAAGGTGTCCATGATTTCGGTTGTGTTTGGTAGTTCGACAAAGCTGCTCACTGTCAGACGTCGGGCTGATTGTCTGATTTTGTTTCAGAAATCTACAGAATGTGTCCGATACATTCCCTCATTTGACCGTGTGGAAGTTGTGGGTTGACCCTCTCACAAATGCTTCTGTTGGATGTCCTAAGGTCACGTTGAGACAGACAACAGCACCACATGAGAAATGCCAAACCCTTTTCCTCTGCCGTTCGTTTAAATGAAGCTACTTCATTGACGCAATGGGGGTCGACGCAAAAAACCTCAGAGTTGTCCCACAAAAGGAGAACCTGGGTCAACTGATGTGGTGTCATGTCTAGTGTTGGCCAATCAGATGTATTTTTTAACATTTGTCTCACAATCAAAATGATTATTGCCCTGAAAACTTTCCAGAAATATTCTAAACCGTTGTGTAAAGTTTTGGCATCTGATAAACCTTCAGAATCGGGGATCAGTAAACTTAAACTGGAGGTTTCTTTCAGGGCTTTTTTGGTCTCTTGAAGGCATGTTGGTCCCGGTTTTGAATCCAGAACTGGAAAGTTGTGTGGGTTTTCCATGCGTCTGGCGTGTTTCCCCAGGTGATCTGGTTTTCAGAAACCTTCTATTTACCGGCCTACGTGTTGCAGGAGAAGTCGTACCATTACTGACTTTTTCGGGGTGGGGGTGTCTCAGTGCGACCAATCAGGAAGTCTACGTTTTGTTCTGTCAGTGAGAACCTTCTCTTGATTTTAATTAGCCTCCCAATTTATGCTGCCAGCAGGACATCTGTGCACAGCAGCATGTAAACCTCTGCAGGTCAGAGGTCAACAGGGGAGGCAAACTGAAGGCAAAATGTGTAATTAGAAAGAAATGGTGGGATAAAGCTGCGTGTGAGTGTAGTTCTGTCTTCCCGAGGACCATTTTGAAGACGTTTTTGGAAAGTGAAGACATTTTGTCCCGTCCTCACTGTCTTCAAAAGGCTTTTGATGGTTTTAGGGTCCATGTTAGTGTTTGTTTGAAGGTCTGTGGAATGTGTTCTGGCAATGAGGGTCTTCACAAGTTTATAATTACAAACGTGTGTGTGTGTGTGTGTCTGCGTGTGTGTGTGCAGAGGCTGTTAAGGTACAGTGACTGCTAACAAGCATGGCACACTTTCTTTAGGACACACACACATACACACACAGTAGGGGGTCTGTCTGATTGGTTTCAGGTGTGTGTGTGTGGTTGTTGTATGTGACCACAGTCTGACACCTCTGTAACAAGCCTTAAGGTGGTGTGTGTGTGTGTGTGTGTGTGTGTGTGTGTGTGTGTGTGTGTGTGTATGTGTCCAGCACGGCGACATGAAAACAAGGTCAAAGCTGTAAAGCTGCTGAAACGTACCTCATGAGAATTCATGTCTTTGGACACAGAGAAAGGGATTGTGGGTAACTGTAGCTCACGGGGGAGTCGATGTTCACACCTCAGCCGCTCATCTTGTGTGTTATCTGCTGGCCTTTGTTATTAGACAGAGCTGCTGGGTGGAGCATGGAAGGATATACAGATCCTTTTGAGTAAAAAGCCCCGACACATGAAACCAACTTCAAAGAAAGTGGCGGCAGTGAAAGCCGACTGTTGCGTCACCTCCTGTCGCCTGTATCTCGGCCAAAAGGTTGCACTCAAACACGCCGCAAAGACTCCAGCTGATGGACGTTCTGCGCCTGCGTGAGAGGAAGTAACTCTCCGTCCCATCAGGTGGCTGTAGTTTGTATTCGATATCAAAATGGGAAAAAAACGTTGTTATGATAAAGCAGCTATTTTGAAATATAGCTATTTCTACTGAAGAATATGTCTGATTGAACAAGTTGTAAATGCTTTGGTGGGAAAGGTGGAGGTGAACATTAAACGACAGACTCGAGGGTCTTTTCTTTTTCTGTTTCTCTTCTTCTTGTGCACTGACTCGCTTGAGTGACTTCTCTGACTGATGGTAAATCTAAGACGATATATAGTCTCATATCACGGTGAGGATATATTGTCCAGCTCTGCTGTGAAGCTCAATTTGATGCAGTTTTGAGAGAGTCAGCACTTTGAAGATGTCGCTTTGGGCTCCGGGAACCTGTGAAGAACATTTTAACAACATTTTGTGACATTTTAATGACTAAACAATTACTCTAATTAATCGACATATTAATCTATAATGAAAATAATCCTTATTTGTAGCCCTATTTACCTGTTAATTAAAGTTGTGTTGGCATCTTTTAAACATACAGGTTGTTAAAAAGTTAACTACTATGTGGGAATGTTAATAGTTCTGTTGGACACTTAAGTTTAATGTCATGTTGTCTCTCTTTTAGGTGCAGTCTGGTACAGATGGAGGTCGCAGGCTGGCCGTCACCTTCAGAGCCGACAGTGAGTTCCTCTTTAATTCTCTAAAGTTTGATAATCTTGTGTTCCCAGGTGTTAGGACCTTGTTTACTTTAGGCAATTGCCAAGATAGCGGCACTATTCAGTTCAGTTAAACTTAAAATAGAACAACCAAACTTATGTTCATGAAGGTGTTTTGATGTCTGGATTGTGATTTCAGTCTTTCTCTGTTTATGTTCAACATTTAGGTCACACTTTCTGTGAATACTAACATTTCTCTCTTCCAAAGTTAAACTCAATCACACAATTTGATCACAGCCTAAAGCCATTCTTTATTTTCCGTTATGTTTCCCTCGGAAGCTCCT
>CAEMYA010000287.1:984914-1010705 GCA_903131615.1 Diplodus sargus | reverse complement strand
CCGTTATTCACCGATGTATCCATTTTCTTTATAGAGATTATAATGAAGAAAAACTAAGCTTGGGATAATTGGTGATTATTAAAATCAAAGTGAGGTAGATTATCCTTGTCTTGCTAAACTAAACAAACCTCACAGTCTCCTGATTGTAGACTGACACCTACCTCTACACATTTAGTATTAATTAATCAGTTATCATCAGACTCTTGGGAAGAAAGTGAATAAATGTATTTCCCAAAACGTTAAACTATTCCTTGAAATACATGAAGATATTATCAGTGTAGCAGAGGAATTTAAACTTTCAGCTGCATCGTTTCATTTTGATTTAAGATAATCTTAATACATACGAGGTCACAGATAATGTGGAGGTCAGGGGTCAGAAGGTCATGTGGCACTGAAGTGATGATGCATCCTGTTCTTTAAAACAGATGAAATAAAAAGTGTTGAAACCCACAAACTTTAAGCCAAAGTGACGCACTGAGGTGTTTTTAGCATGACAATCAGGACCAGCTCATTGTGTGTGTGTGTGTGTGTGTGTGTTTGTGTGTGTGTGTGTGTGTGTGTGTGTGTGTGTGTGTGTGTGTGTGTGTGTGTAAGCAGTGACACACCTCAGTGCCTCCTTCATCCTTCAGAAGCTCTCGGAGGATGAAGGAGAGTCGGAAGCTTCCGCTCTCTCTCTCTTTCTTTGCTGCAATGTCACGGGGGGATTAAAGCAGGTTGACCTTTGACCTCTATGACGTCACTGATGGAAGGTCATTAGATCAGCAAACCTTCCATATTCAAATTCCATATTCCTCTTATTGTCAGCAAATATGGATCCAGAGCCTGATACATCTTCTTCTTCTGTGCTGTAGAGCTCCATTATTGTTAAACTCATCAGTGAGTCACACTGTTGCACTTGATGACATGTTCCATCATCAGCATGAAAACAAACGCTGTAGTTTGTTTTAATCAGTCTGGTGTACACCGTCCTGCTGCTGGAAATACTCACTTGAGCACCAAATGTGGATTTATTCACCGCTGAGAATACTCCAAAACAAAAGCTCTGTTTCCTTCTGTTTAAGTGATGTTTGCTAGAATCTACAGCGAAATAAGTGAAACTTTTTAAAAACTGAATCTAGAAGGGTAGAGCAACTACAGAGAAGTGAAGTTAGCATGAACTTTAATGAAGTGTTTTCAAGGTTTCATAATGTTTGTTTGATGCTGCAACATGTTGCCTCAGCAGGAAGATACAAGTATACTAAGAGGGATGAGACGCATCTTGACACATGAAATATTTAAAGCGTTTTCCTCTAATTTGTCCCCCTGCTGAGTTTGTTTTAGCTCCTATTTGTGCCTCTAAGTGGCTTCTTCGTCCAGCTGTAGCAGCGGAGGCTCATGGGTATTGTAGTTCACAGAGCTATTCACATAACTTACTGAGAAAACCAGATTTCTCAGAATAGAAACTAACTAAACAAATAATTAACACAGTTTCCTGAGGAAGATCTTGTCAGTCAGAGGCTGTTATATCATGAAGAAGAGGAGCGGGCAGATGTGACCGTCTCATTCAGCTTCCTCGTCTTCCCCTCGAGAGCAGGAGGAAGAGGAGAAGAAGACGAAGGAGGGTGTGTAAGGGCTAAAACTGTCTTGCTTATAAAACTGGATTGATACCAGGAGGAAGAGGAGCGGCAGTTGTGAACTTTGACCCGTCACATCCCTGTTTCCATCCTCTTCTTCCTCTTCTTCCTCCTCTCTTTTGTCTTTTAAAGAAATTTTGAATATAAAAAGGAGAAAAGTTGGAAGAATAGGCAAAAACTACGACCATTACGTCCTCTATATATATATATATATAGAAGCTTTATGATGGAGGAAGAGGAGGAGGAAGAGGAGCGACCAGCCGTGACCTTCTCCTTTAGCCCTGAACATGACCCGGCTTTGAGGAGGTGAGAGGAAGAGGAGCAGTGACTCGTGACGTGTCCCGTGCTCTCCTAAACTCCCCTCAGCGATCTCCGTCCTTTCTAAGCTCCTCTCCTCTGTCCCATCTTCCTCCTCCTCTTCCTCACCGCAATCCTTTCCGTCAATAGGTGGCTGGCAGGAGGAAAGAGGAGCAGTGAGTCGTGTCTGAGCTCACGCCCCTTTTCTTTTTGCATCCTAAGTCCATCTTTTCTCCTCCGATCCCTCTCGGTTCATGGCTGGCTGCACCTCGTCCTCCTCCTCCTCCTCCTCCTCTTCCTCATCCTCTCCACCTTCGTCCTTCACAAGATAAAGAAAGAGGGAACAGGAGGAGGCTGATGTAGCTGGGACAGCTGTGGAATCAATACAATATGTTTCCTATTGTCAGTCAAACATTTCATGTCTTTGTGTATGAAAAAAAATATAGAATAAAGCTTTTTAAAGTTTGTATGTCCTGGATCTCGACACTGAGTTCATTTATATGGACGTCTATGCCCTGGTTTTCTGTTTTGGATCATATTTGGAATGAGGTGCTTACATGCAAAGAGGATCAGGTGTGTTTACCTGAGCTGTTGTTGACCTCTCTCTCTCTCTCTTTCTCTCTCCGTCTCTGTCTCTGTCCATGTCTCTCGCCCTGCAGACTGTTCTTTAAACTACCCGTTGGGAAAACATGTGATCCATGAGGTCGCCAACGTCTCCTTCAGTCATCTGGCCTGTGAGGATCAGGCCGCCGTGGTCGTCCACTGGTCTGCCAGTCCACTAGGTACCTGTGTGTCTCTTCACCTGTGTGTCTCTTCACCTGTGTGTTTCTTTGACTGTGTGTCTGTTTATCTCTTTACATGCTTCTCACAGAGATTTAGAGAGGAAGGGAAGTGAGGGGGGAGGAACAGTGAAGTAAAGTAAAACCTTCAAAATGCTCAAATCTGTAAGATTAGCTAGCTGTGTGTGTGTGTGTGTGTGTGTGTGTGTGTGTGTGTGTGTGTGTGTGTGTGTGTGTGTGTGTGTGTGTGTGTGTGTCCGTGTCCCTTTGATCAGGCCCTGAGAATAAGAGAGAGGATCACATCTCGCACTACAATACCACGATTTGACCGTGAAGGAATGTGTGTGTGTGTGCGCTCAGTGTGTGTGTGTGTGTGTGTGTGTGTGCGCTCAGTGTAAGGTGAACCTCTCTCTCGCTCTCTCTGTGACAATACAGCCTGTTGTTTTCTCGCAGAGACACAGAAATCTTCCAGAAATGTTCCATGTCACAGTCACATGTGAACAGCAGCCAAAATCCTTCGTCTGAAAACAAAGAAAACCAAGAAATGATTATAAAAATCAGTCAGATTTCCTCCTCAGTATCCGCTTTTAACTTCTTCTCGCTGAGAACTGCAGATCTGAACATTTAAATCAACAGTTTAAAAAGTTTTTCTTTGTCAAAGTGTCTCATGTTTCTTGCAGCAGCCGAAACAGACGATTAAATGATTAGTAGATTTTAAATGTTAAAATCAAACAGTGGGTGTTTAACTTCAGGTCCAGTGTGATTATAGCTGGTGCTCATCTTTTCTTATTTTCCTAAAACCTTCTAAAAGTAGACATTTTGAAACACTGTGTCACATAAACGTGACTCACTCCTGTCAGTAACTAGTAAACGTTTCTTTCCTGATTTAGACTTTACAGACTGGAGCAGGTGGAGGATTTGGTTCATTTGGTTTTGGTTTTGCTGGGAATTGAGGATATGACAAGAGTTATGTGACTGCCAAAAGTCATGTGATCCTCATCTGGTTGCGTAACAACTCATGTTGTTTTCATTATGAATTATTTGAATGTTATGAATAGGGATTAGGAATTCATCACTGTGCTCTGAATATGATTTAGAGAGACGTAACACTCATCCAACAGTTCGTACGAGCTGTGATTCTGAGTTCTGTCTATTAAGTTTGGGGAAATAAGTGATGATGCTGTAAAGACATGAAGATTTACCAGGTGGATAGAAGCTACAGGTGGTGTGTTAATCTTATTAACTTTACGGAGAGTTTGATTTGCTCTTTGATGTCTTATATAATTATGTAATCTAGACCTCGGGCTCACTGCAGGTCGTGCATAAAACCGACGTGAACTCATAATGCAAAACCAAATCTTTACCATGATATCATGCTTGTTGCAGAGGTTCTCTCAGAGGTTCCTCTCAACTGATTTTAACCAGAATGTCTCACAACATCTGGTCACATTTTGCAGAATGCAAGCCAGCGTGCTTTCCGGGCTGTTCTGACCCACAAAGATTGGTCACATCGACTGAGCTGCCAAGAGACCACAGACAGATGATTTATTGACAGTTGACACCAACAGGGTAATAGTTCAAGGCACAATGTTATGACAGAGTAGTGTTTGTGAGGATAGAACCGATTAATTGTTTAAATGAGTAATTTTCCAAGCAAAAGTGGCCAATTTGTTCCCTTATTTCATCATATTTGTATATTTGTAGACGTTACTTTCAGTTCTGGGAAACTGTGATAGGATCACAATGGGAGCTCCGCTCTCACACAGAAAACATTGCTATTGCCTCAGATGCCTCCTCAGCAGTGTGACCTCTTGACATCAGGCAAAATCACCACATCACACATTTGCATAAGAGCTGACTTGAAGCTAAGCAAGCGGTGCTTGCTCAGGCGTCTGTGAGCTGACCAATCAGAGCAGACTGGGTATTCAGAAGTCGCGGCCTTAAAGCAAAACTCTCGCCAAAATGCAACCTAGGCTTTTTTGTGAATGTACCCGAGTCAAACCTTTGTGTAAACACATAATTACGATGAAAGAGGCACTTTTAAGATTGACCATATTTTCCTTTTCAGGTCAAACTCATTTTCAATGGGAATGCTACGGACACTTTCACATTAGCATCAAAATCGCTATTTTTAAAACACTAAGAAGACTCGACACAACATGAAACTTTGTTCGTCGTATCACCAGGGTCTCTACACATGAACACGAGCATTGAGAACATTGTTTGTGTACACAGAGTTACTAAAAAGAAAGTTTTTGGACAACTCTCGTTAGCAGATGTGTTTTCCACTCGCCGCCGTCCTGCCAGCCACAAGTATCATTCTCTGAATGCAACGTAGCATGGAGGAGAGTTAAGGTGGAACGCTCCTTAAGCTTAGTTCCATATAAATGCAGGATAATTCATTGTTAGCGGAAAACAATATTGAACTTGAAGTTGAAAAAGGAGCCTTGTATAAGAAATAATACTAAAATCAAAAGCCGGAAACGTCACTTGAGATCTCGCATCGTGTTGTTGCTGGAAGACAATAGTTCCACCTTAACTGTCTTCCAGGTTACGTTGCATTCTGAGATTAATACTTCTCGGCTGGCAGGACGGTTGCTAGCGGAACAAGCTACTGCTAACGTGAGTTGTTCAAAAACCTTCTTTTTAGTAACTCTGTGTACACAAACAATGTTCTCAGTGCTCATGTTCATGTGTAGAGACCCTGGTGATACTACGAGCAAAGTTTCATGTTGTGTCGAGCCTTCTTAGTGTTTTAAAAATAGAGATTTTGATGCTATCGTAAAAGTGCCCGTAGCACTCCCATTGAAAATGAGAATACGGTAAATCTTAAAAGTGCCGCTTTCGTCGTAATTATGCTTTTACACAAAGGTCTGATTCGGATACAAAAAGCCTAGGTTTCATTTTGCCTAGAGTTTTGTGTTAAAGAGACAGGAGCTTAATGGATAGAATGAGAAAGCTGACGTGTTTTTTGAGCATTAGAGCGTGTAAACCTACTCTAGATTTCAAAGTCCTGTTGTTGGTTTATAAAGCATTGAATGGTTTTGGACCAAAATACATTTCTGATCTGCTGCCACGTTATGAACCATCCAGACCTCTGAGATCGTCAGGCACTGGTCTGCTTTCAGTCCCCAGAGTCAGAAGTAAACATGGAGAAGCAGCTTTCAGTTACTATGCGCCACACATTTGGAACAAACTCCCTGAAAATTGCAGGTCTGCTCCAACACTCACCTCTTTTAAATCAAGACTTAAAACATTTCTTTTTGCCACTGCTTTTAGCTGAAGCAATTCAAATCTTTGAACTGCATTATGACTCTGACTCTACAGTCTTGTTTCTTTTAAAGCCTTTCTATTTTAGCCTACTTTCTTTTTGATGTTTGTTTTTTCTTAATGCTTTTACTGGTCTTAAAATGCAATTCTTAATGTTTTTTAATGCAATTTTTAATGTCTTTTAAATGACATTTTTATGTCTTTTAATGTAATTTGTGTGTGCCTGTAAAGCACTTTGAGTTGCCTTGTGTCTGAACTGTGCTATACAAATAAACTTGCCTTGCCTTGCCTTGCCTAGAAGTAACCCAAAATAAGATTATGAACCTGTAAATGAACAGAATATGTCCCCTTGAAGAAAACCTCAGATCACCAAAGGCAGTAGGATTAATCGTCTGTGGAACATGTACTGAACCAAACAAAGTGGTGAACAGATATATTTGTAATCGAGGTTGAAACATGTAGAAATACTCCAGAAATGATACTGAGGGGAGGAAGACGAACATAAACTGAGAACAAGTCTGGCGTCACGCTGCAGCTGTCGTTAATATGCAAAACATCCTCGTCTGTCCTCGACTCTGCAGGAGAGAGAGAGGTTCAGGAATCTGCCTCAAGACAGAAAAACCTGTTCGACTACTGCTCGATCTCTCTTTTCTCTCTCGCTCTCTCTCTCCACTCCCCACAGAGCTAATAGGAAAAACATGTCCTGTGGATGCAAAGGTGTAATTACAAGACAGACGTGTTTTTTCAAAGATCAGGGAGGAGGAGGAGGGGGGGAGGAAACAAGGAGAAGAGAGGAGGAAAGGAGATCAGGGGTAGGATAGGAAGGATAAAAGGTAACAAGGAGAAGAGATTGGCAAAGAAAGAAAACAACGAGGAGAACAAGGAGGGGACAGGTGGAGATAAAAGGAAACTAGGGGGAGGGACAGAGAAGACAACGGGAAATGAGAGGAGGACATAATAAAAGAAGAGGAAGGAAGGGAAGTGAACAAGCAAAAAAGAAAGTGAAGGAGATAAGGAGAGGAAGAAAACAAAGAAAAAACAGGGAGGAGCAGAAGAAAGGAAACAAGGAGAGGGGAATAGGGAAGGAAAGAGAGAAAAATCTAAAAAAGAGGAGAGGAATAAAGGAAAGGGAACAAGAAGAGAAGGGAAGGGAACAGAAAAAAGGGGAAGAAAGGTATCAAGGTGAGGAAAGGAAACAAAGAAGAGCAGAAGAAAGAAAATGAAAGGAAACAAAGAGAGGAGGAAGGAGGGAAAAAGGGAATTAGCAGAGGAACGGTGGCAGTTAACCTTAAGAAAAGAGAGATGGAGAAGAGGATAGGAAGCTCAGGGAGAGAAGGGAAGGAAACAAGGAGGGGAAAAGTTGCAGGAAGATGAGGAAAAGACTGAGGAAAGGACAAAAGGAGATCTCTGATAGTTTGCAGAATAACCCGAGGAGGAGAGAAGGATGGTTGTGGGTCTTTGCTGGAGGCTGAACTTGTTGTCGTGTCTCTTCAGGGATCGAACACATTAAAGGCTTCAGAGTTTATCTGGAGGACAAGAATCCAGAAGGGAAACAGTGTCAACACCTCATCCTCAAAGACCCTCGACAGCTCAACTTCTCCTACAAGCACACGGTAGAGACAATGATAATGACAGTTTTTATATTCATGTACAGTATTTCTGTTTCTTAATTTACTGCTGTCACCAAACTCTTTGTATCATCTGTAGTTAATTGTTATTTCACTCTGACAGAAGCTGAGCAGTCAGCCGTTCAGCGGTTTGACCTTTGACACCGACTACATGGTTCGTGTTGTTCCTTTCCCGACTCTGATGAACGAGAGCTTCTTCCCTCCATCCTTCCTCAGGACCAACTGTGAGTCCAGCAGCCTTATAGTCCAAACGGGATCGATTAATTAACTGATTTGATTGACTGATTGATTAGCTTTTTTGTTTTATTACCTTGCCCAGAGTCCGATAGGAACATCTTGAATTTGACTATGTTGTCAGTCAGTGAAATGGAACATGAAGACCTCTTTAGTGTTTGTTTGTTTTGCTAAGTTGAGTGAAAAATGTGCAACTAAAAAAGTAACTTGTAACCAAGTTATCAAACTGTCTGTAGACGGATATCCGTCAGGAGAAGACGGAGACAGTCTCGCCAACTCTGTCTGATCATGAAGTGAAGATGAGTCTGCTCGAGGAGAGCAGGAACAGTCAGGGACAAGCTGTCTAACCATTTCTTTGTTTTACAGCGTGTGAAGTCCTCCTGGGATCAGACAACCTGGTCTGCAAACCATGTAAGTTCCTCAGTGTCGGCGTCATAATCAGAGCCATATGTAGACAGAGTTATTCCGGCATTTCATTGTCTTAGAGTAATTTAATATAAGTGAAACTATTGCACAAACAAATTTTTAACATAATAGAGTTGACACAATTTCTCTCTGTGGTACGAGCACATAGAGAAGCTTTGAATCCCTTCAGCATCATGATATGAGATATACAGGCTGTTTATTCTATATTTCGGGTGAAAATATATAAAAAATGATTAAATAGACTTGATGAAATGTATGAACGACGATCTTTTTGTCTCTGCTGCTGGTGTAAACAAGTAGTGGTGCTTGATTAAAGCTCAAACATCACGTCCAAGAGAAAGGAGGCTAAGTTTGTTTCTGTCTGTGCAGTCTGGAAGCCAAAGACCCTGAACGTCTCTCAGCTGGGGTCGAACCTGCACGTGACGTTTGATCAGGCTCCGTCCTCCTTCGGCTTCCACTTCTACTACCTGTACTACAAACTACGGCAGGACGGACCCTTCAGACTGCAGCGCTGCAAACCAGTAAGTGTTGTCAGGTTTGGAAAGTCACAAAGCTTTTGAGGTTGTGGCGTAAAAGAAGAAAAGGGGAAAATGGTAAAAGGATTGTTGTCAATTTGAGGTTTAGTGTGTTGCTCATAGATACATCAACATATGTACAAGAGGACTTATTACTTAATTATAATGAAGAGATAGTGCCGCATGCATTCTTAGCTTAGTTTTGGAATTATGTTGTTAAAGTTCTAACAAGTTTTCTGTGTGCAGGACTTGAACCAGGCCAGACTTGCGTGCATCCTGCAGGACGTCACTCCAGGGACCTACACTATAGAGGTACACGAACACAGCACAGGACGGAGCTTCATTAACACAACACAGGTGTCATCACATGGCAGTGTTTGCTTCTCAACTGGTTTAACTGGAATCTGCTACATCCTCACTGTGTAGCAAATTTTTTCTGTAGCATCAATTTTAGGAATCAGTCTCTATGAATGTGTATTAATGTATGATGTTTCTCTCCTCTGTTCCCTCCTTTTTTCACTGCCTTTTTCTCTTTTCTGTGTCAGTTAAGAGACGACAGTAACACGACGAGGAGGCAGACTCAGTATCACGTCAGCCAGGGTGAGACACACACACACACACACACACACACACACACACACACACACACACAAACACACCTTAATTTAACACACACTGTAGTAAAGTACACACACGATTCTTTTCTTTTTTTAATCATTTGGTCTCTTGAATGTTAATGTCTGTTAAAGCAGCATGTTGGTGAAGAAGCATTTAATATTACATTTAAATGTTGCTCAGTAAATTGTTATCCTGCTCTGTCATTTGATGCCGGACAGGTAGTTTGCATTGAGTTGTCAGGAATTTTGCAGCTACAGCCTGACTGACTGTTGCAATGGTCGGCTAATTCTACAAACTTTAGATAATTCTGTATAATAGTCTCTACTTGTGCTACTGTTGCTCTATGTTTTAGCATTCAGCATCATCCGTAATCGTCCCGTAGTTGAGCCATACTTGCATAGTTGCACAGTGTTATTTTAGAGGACTTTGGATGATCTGATTCTTTTGTCTCACTCTGAATGTGTTTGTTTTACCTCCAGTCCACTCCCCCTGGGCCGGGCCGATCCGTGCCATGGCCATCACAGTGCCGCTGGTCATCATGTCGGCCTTCGCCACACTCTTTACTGTCATGTGCCGCAAGAAACAGCAAGGTGAGAGCACTAAGTATTGGCGATATAAGGGACTCTGAAAGGCTAAAGGAAACGTCAACTCTACAACAAGCTGGCACTGTTTTGAAAACTCTCCCTGTTGGTGCAGATAAGTTACATTATTCTGATGCTTTAACCCGTCTTGTCCATTTAGAAAACATCTACAGCCAGCTGGACGAGGAGAGCAGTGAGTCGTCCAATCACAGTGCCGCGTTGAACACGGAGCGGCCGTGGCCCCGCCCCAAAGTGTTCATCTGTTACTCCAACAGAGACTGTCCTAAACACACCAACGTCATCCAGAGCTTCGCCTACTTCCTGCAGGACTTCTGCAACTGTGAGGTGAGTCGGTGACAAACCTGAGAAAAGCTTGATGATGATGAGGAGGAAGAAATTAAATCATTACGTTCCCTTTTGAAGGTTGTGTATAGTTGTAAAATCTCCGTTTCGTCCTGTCCAGGTTGTGTTGGACCTGTGGGAACACCTGGAGATGTGCAAAGAGGGTCAGATGTCGTGGCTCAGCAGACAGCTGGACGACGCCAACTTCATCATCACCGTCTGCTCCAAAGGCCTTCGGTACTTTCTCTTCCGTCTGCTTCGTTTATGTCAGAACTACTGCTGATACCTTCAAGTCCTCTCAGCTGCAGTTCCTACAGCGGCCACTAGGTGCTGCTAAAACACTGACTTCTGAATGTGGAGGAAACAACCGAAATATTTACATTTCCTCTAAGAAGTTAGGCACTCAGCAGCTGTTGTGTGGATATTGATGTAGTTTCATCAAAAGAATTTAAAAACTTAAAACTCGATCTATCTCACCTGTCTGTCTTCTGTCATTTCCTCTTCCATCCTTCATTCACACTGACCCTGTGTGTTCCACTCTTTCCCTTTATGATATATGATTTATTGATATGGTTTATTTTTCTCAACAAAAGAGACACAACACAGAGACTTTCAATTGTTTTCTATTCTCACCGTCTCGGTTCTCTTCCTTCAGCTACTACACGGAGAAGAAGAGCCGCAAAGGGAAAACACCAGTCAGTCGCCGTAGTAACAGCAGCAGCGGCAGCAGCAGCAGCAGCTCTCCGATTGGTGGATCAGGCAATGACCTGTTCATCGTGGGCGTGGCCATGATCGCGGAGAAGCTGAGGCTGGCCAAGCAGAGCGAGGGGGGCGGAGCTCAGGAGCTGAACCGCTACATGTCCGTTTACTTTGACTACTCGACAGAAAACGACATCCCCACCATATTGAGTCTGGCTCCCAGGTAAACACAACACTGTGGACAAAATAACAGAAACACCTTTACGAATAACAGCACCAGCCCGCACTGCTCATGTGACCATTGTTCTTCGTACTTACTCTTTTATTTTTGGGGTTAAAGTTGAAAATCACTTCCTGTGTTCAGGTTTAAGCTGATGGACCAGCTGCCTCAGCTCTTCAGTCGCCTCCACTCCAGTCAGTCCAGTTTAGCTGATCGCGAGTCGCAGCCGCTCAACGTCTCCAGGAGGAATTACTTCAGGAGTAAGTCGGGACGCTCGCTTTACGTTTCCATCTGTAACATGCACCAGCACATCAGCCAGAATCCGGACTGGTTTGAGAAGCAGCTGGCTCCTTCAGGAGCGTCCTCAACCTCCTCCTCCAAACATCCTGCTCTCCCTGCCGACGCGGCTCCGAGCCCTCCTCCAAAGCCTCACTGCTCCTCCTCGTGTCAGCCCGAGCAGAGGTTTGACTCCGGCTTGGTGCTGAACGAGGTGGTGGTGAAGACGCCGTCGCTGGAGGGCAGAAAGGGAGCACCAAGGAGGAACATGCTCCTGCTGGCTCCTGGCTCCAGTCCCAGCCTTAATCAAGGCCACAGCCCTAGTCCAAGTCCGAGTCCTGGTCCCTGCCCCAGTCCTGGACCCTGCCCCAGTCCTGGTCTCTGTCCCAGTCCGGGTCTGCCACACTGCTCTCTGTCTATGCTGGGACCAAATTCAAGGTAGAGCGAGGTGTAAAACCACAGCAGTTTTTATTCAGATAATCTTAGATAAGACCACTCATCAGTCTGACTGCTGCTGCTTTTCTGCTCCTTCAGGTCCACTTCTGGAATATCTGGACTGTTACCAGAAGAATCATCAGCCTCCACCTCCACCTCCACCTCCTCTTCAGCTCCCTCCATCCTCCAGGAGGTGGTCAGCGCCATCCCCACCCCAACAGAAGAAGGCGGTCCCTCCCCTCCTGAGCTCCCTCCTCCTCGTGATTCTGGCATTTATGACTCGTCTGTCCCGTCCTCAGAGCTTTCTATCCCCCTGATGGAGGGACTGTCACATGACCAGGCTGACTCCTCCTCCCTGGCAGAGAGCGAATCATCTTCTTCTGGGCTGGGTAAGGCTGGAAACTTTTAGAAGTGAAATATCATTCTATACTATTATTCTATGTTGTTGTAAAAAAATTTAAATTGAATTATATGTCAGTGAAACTAGATATCTAACACAGAAATGGAGGCAATCCATCCAGTCAGAATTGCTCGTCAGGTGCATTCTCCTAAAAGTTTTCTAGCTTCCGGCTTTACTTCCTGTTTACATGGCCCGAAGAATATTTTAGACGTTCACACCTGGCTGTGTGTTTCAGGTGACGAGGAGCCTCCCGCAGTCACGTCGCTCCACTGCAGCGCTGCCACAGTTTGTAAAGCTGAGCTGCACCACAATCACCACCTGGAGCACAGCGAGGGACTCACACCTGTGGCCTCATCGTAGGGGGGAACGCCTCCGGCCAATCAAAAAGAGGACCAAAAGTGTCATATATTCAAGGCCAAAAATGTGTTGGTGTTGGACCAGAACCCCTTTTTTGAAAGTGCTGTCATCCCATCACCATGGAAACAAAACTGGAACTAATCAAAAAGGCACTGCAGTGTTTCACCGGTGGAAATCATTGAGCTGGTGTTTGGTACGATGGTAACCACAGAGTTCTAGAAGACGAGTTACTGGTGGTAACTATGGTAACCACTGTGTCTAGAACCATAGACTGTGATAAGTAGTGGACGGAACCACCATGATGTAATTCATCGGTTTGTAAACTTGGTTCCAAGTTTGGAATAATTTCTCTGGCCATTTTTGTTTATTGGAGGCAGGGAGGGTTGAACCAGGGAGGATGTCCTCATGCTATCTGAGCTGAGGAAGAGGTAATAAACCCACCTGAGAAGTAGAGTCATTTTCTCATAGGCTTACATACAATTGGACTTCTTTTTGAAACCAGTGGAGTCACCCCCCCTGCTGGCCATTAGAAAGAATGCACCTTTAAGGCACTTTCCCATTGGTTTCGCTTTGTTAACCGAAAGCTACGTCCACTATTTATACAGTCTATGCCTACAACAATAATCCCTGGTAACCATGGTAACCACTGAGTTCTGCCACACCGGTCCCTGGTAACTGTGGTACTTTGTCGGCCTCGCTGCTCACCCTGCCTGGATTACTTTTAAAGGACTGGACCTCCAGATGCTGCAGACCGGACTAGTTCTGACCAAAGACTGCCTCAGCACTGCATCTTAATCTTTTTATGGGCAGCTGACTTTTGTGTGATGCTGACACTGAAACAAACTGTATGTTCAGGCACTTTTTGATGCAGAAACACAGAAAGACACAACGCCACAAACATGTTGAGATGTCGTCTTCCCCCCGCCGGCAACGACATGTGACGGGATCAGCGCAGCTTCTGAGGTTCTGGTTCTGATGACCAGCTGCTGAATGTATCAACACTTGTCGGAGGACGATGATATGGCAACAACTCAGAGGACATGTTTTGTATTATTCTTAACATTTAGGACCAAATGGGGAAAACCACATATTCATCAGTGGATACTGTTCGTGCCATTTTTTTCCATTTAATATGCATTTTTCATTATAAAGGGGAATTCCCCATAAAACAGTTACACCACATTTTATCAATATTCATTGGGTTTTAATGATTTTTAATGATCATATGTTTTAACAGCATGCCTTATTTTAAAATGTCCTCTAATTGTTTGTTGACAATGACTCATCGTTGGAGCAGCAAGTAACAAGATGACCACTGCCTGACCATAAATCCTTAAACTGTCCACAAAAATGTACTAAAACCTGCTAATGTGATAATATGGTGAAGGAGTTGTGTGAATTATGTTAAACTGACATTTGGCTTTTATTGAATTTTGTTCTCTCTGCATTTTAATTCACAAATTCAGAATATAAGATTCCAATGAAACTCCCACACCGTAACGTATTGAAAACTGTGGTAACATCGTAAATCTTGTGGTTACGTATTTAAAGTATTGACTATTAATGTTACATTTATGGTTTTGTATTTCTTCGTGCTTTATAATTCTTTTTTTATAACATTGTTGCAGGAAGCAGCGATGATGAGGGCATTATGAAACTGAACCACTTTAAAGATGCCTGTGTGGAAGCTCTCTGCTGCCAGAGAAGAAATAGATACAGGAAAAATCTAATTTAGTAGGAAGTCGAGTTTAAATTACGGGAAGTCAACATTTTGACCAGAAACGGAAATGTCGTAACTTTAATCTGAAAAAAATATGAACAAAAAAAATGACATTAATTCACTTAAAAGGGAAAACGCTTCTGTGATTAGTAACTATTGAGTCACCCTGAAAGTTTTTATTTTAATAATTCGTTTTAATCCTTTTATCTTCTGGCTGAATTGGGCTTCCATACACTTCAAATATTGATCCGATGATCATATCTCATATCTGACACATGTAGAGTGACACCACGTCTGTCAGGATCAGCAGCTGCTGTCAATTTGTTCTCTTTTATACCAAACTGTGTTTAAAGACGTTTCAAACATTTTCTGACCCAAACGTTGAGCTGAGTGACGACTTCTGGTTCATCTGCAGGTTTGAGTTTGTTGGAAGGGAAGATTCAGCATTTCCTGCTTGTACATATTATTTTTATTTTAACCTGGAAATGTCTGTTCTGCTTCGGTTTTGTATAGTTAGACTTCTGTTTATATTTCTTTCTCCATTTTCTAGGAATGTACTGTTTTATAGTACTTAAATGCAGGAAATAGTAAAATCCATCTAATAAAACATTTCTCTTCTGATCTTTTTGTTCAATCTTTGACTATTAATAATTATTCTGATTATGAGAACAGTTTTTGCAGTTACTTTAACCAGATTTCTAAAATAGAAAAACCACAATATGACGCAAAAATCAACTCATGCATGCTTTTTTATTCAGACTACGTTACGAAGCTGCTGCAAAAATGACTATCTGGTGACAAGAAGGACAAATACTTGAGTACAAGTCACAAAGTATTTATATTGCTTTACGACTGGTAATAATCTGTAATTCTCTTCAAGCTGACTAACAAGTTTTAGTTTCTTATAGTAAAACACACACACACACACACACACACACACACACACAGACTTCAGTGACATAAAGACCAGCAGACAGCTCTATAGTTTGTGATCTGTGAAGCCTCAAAGCTTAAAACAACAGCAGCCTCTAAAACTCACAGACAGACAGCCAGCACTGGTCTACCTTCAAAATAAAAGCATAAGCCTTCTCATGGTTGGGTGTGTGGCTGCAACTAATAATGAATCCATTATCTGACCTTATTTCTTTTTTTGTGCCATAGCTCTTAATTATTGAAAGGTGGCGTGTTACCTCGTTCATTTACTCTGCGAACAGATCGTTCCTTCTTAAGCTTCTGTGCGTTTTTTTAACTGTAACTCAGATTTGTATGGCTGTTTCTGATTGGACGTTTAACCTTTGAGAACTTCTTTTGTGAAAGCGAAAAACTCCCAAAGTTTCCCAAACTCATATATTGTGTCGCCGCTAGAACTGAAAACATAATAATAGATTCTACTTCTTTTAAATTAATTTAATTACATTTTTTTTAGTCATCAACTAAACAGTTTAACACTAGTTGAGAGACTACTGCCTTTTTTGCTGTTATACATGCATAAATATTCAAATATATATATATTTTTTAATAGGTAAGTTGAATATTTGATAAGTAAATATCTTCATTGAAAGGTCAGTTTCATTTACAAGAAATGCAAAAAGCAGTAAAGTGTAAAATGTATGTGACAATGTAGATGTACTCAAGTACAGTACTATACAATTTTGAGGCACTTGTAGTCCCAGTTTCTGCTTTTTTTCACTTCATTTGGAGGCAAAATGTACTTTTTACTTCATTACATTTATGTGTAACTTTAGTTACAATGTAGAGAGTACAAAGTACAGCATTGAATTATTAATTTCAGTGGCATTCAGAAAAAAATAAGATAATAATTACAGAAATGCTGAATATCAGATTAGATAATCTGCATGGTCATTCCTTAATAACATTTGATATTAGATGCGTTAACACTCTTACTTTAAGGACTATTGACTTGGGTGACTTTCACATTTGTCAAAGTGAAATGTACTTATCTATATCTTTACTTTTTACAACACTGACACTAAGATATATCCAGTAAGTGGCTAAAGTGAGATATTATATAGAGAATAAACAGCAGGAAGCCTGATGTGAAGACAGTGTGGACACATTAGGTCAGATGTAAATACACTGTCGTAGTATGAATAACTATGTGGAGGCATATAGATGTTTGTATACAGTCGGCTAGTAAGGAAGTTATAACTAAGTAAGCCTGTGTGGATGGTAATATTAAAGATATGACATAATCAGAGTTACATCAGACTCTAGGGTTATTTTTATTTATTTATTGTGAATTATTAGCACTTTTACTTTAAGACACTTTAAGTGCTTTTTATCCCAAATATTTGTTATATTTTTTCTTCAGTGAAAACATGTTGCTTTAATATTGCTTTAGAGTTTGATGTTGCTGTTTTGAGTCAAGTAAAATACTTTTCCCAAGTGACCCATGAGATCCGCGGCTTTTATTCTGAAGGTGCCGCCGGAAGAGCGATGGCCGCCTCTCTCCGCAGCTTGTCTGTGAGGTGAGAGGAGGATTTTCACTGAAATCACAGCGTCTCGCAGTTTGTTGTTCGGCTCAGTCTTCGGACTGAAGTTTGACTCATTTTCTCAGAGGAAAGAAAAAGTTCGTTTGGACCCGGAAGCGCGCCAGAAGAACGGAACCGTGTTGTGTTGAGTGTTTGTTTGTTGGTTTGTTTGTTTGACCAGCAGCTGATTGTGGATCTGTTGTGGGTCGTTGGGAGGAGCTGCAGCCCGATGCAGGCAGGTGATGGATGTCAGCGGGGTTCAAGGTGAGGAGCTACTTTTAGTTTACTCTCAGTTTAATGTGAAAGCAAAAAAAAAGAGAGAAAACGAGAGAATACCGGGTGTTTTCTGTGAGAGATGAAGAATGTGAGGAGGGCAGACAGGGAGTTAACTCCTCCACTGCCTGTCTGTCTGTCTTCCTCTCTGCCTGTCTGTCTGTCTGTCTGCTGCCTTATAAAAACTTACAGTGGAGAAGTTAAAGTCTGGTCAGTGTGGTAGAGAGACCCTGAAACACACTGTTAAGTAAAGAGAGAGAGAGAGAGAGAGAGGAGGGCAGAAAAAGAAAGAAAAGAGGTTTTTATTGCTGCCCTGTGAGTCACAAGTTTGCCTGAGAGTGACTTATAGTCTGCACACACTCACAAACACACACACACACACACACACACACACACACACTCTTCTGTAAACAGTTTGCCATCATGGCAGCTTGGTGTGGAAAATAATGTTTATTTGTTAGCGGGGGGCGTTCAGACACCTTTAGAGGGCCGAGGGGCTCCGAGATGAAGGTTTCTGCTCCTCTTTGTCATTTAGCTTCAGAGGAAAAGCTGCAAATCCAAACATTTAACAAGCCGGAACCAGAACATGTGTCAGAAGCTGCGCTGTTCAAACTCAGAATTTGGATATTTACAGTTTTTATGAGGCGATGATACAAACTCAGGAATGTTTATTTTGTTCTCGAACTGAATAAACAAGTTGTTCTCACACTGTTTGAAGCTAGAAAGGTGGCAGGGTCCGCCACACATAAACAAAGTAAAACAGTATGAAACTGTGTTGTTCCTTTAGGGTGAGTTTGTTTATTCAGTTTGTTTAGGCATAAAAAAAAAAGATCTTTCTCCTCTGATTAAAAGTTTTTCCGCAAAACTACATAGTGCACCTTTAAAAAAAGAAATAAATAAATCACAAAGGATGTTATTCTGGTCTCCAGTGCAGCAGAACATAATAATAACAATTTCCTACAATATATCCAAACTGTTTAACAGAACCACAAGTTTTAAACGTATATTGTAGAAGTTTATCTCTCCGTTTTCATGCATAACGTGCCTTTATATAGTCAACTACGCTACCATCAAGATAGAATGAATATATTAGTCGCCAGCTGGTGTTAATGTTACGTAAGGTAATGTTACGTAATGCGGGTGTTATATTCCTCTTCTTCTCTTAATGAGGACCAGGAGCTTTATCCCCCGAAAACCCAAATAAAACACAATAAAATCTGCCCGGACAAAAGAGAACTTCAGGGTCAAAAGGTGCTCGACAACGGTTAAAAGTAGAAAAACACCACAAAAAACAAACACATATAAAGTACAGAAGTATGTAGTTCGTCTGTGTGAAGCCAGTTTTAGTTTATGTGTACTTTATCTACAGGTTGTTGTGCAGTAATAGAAAGAATAGCAGTCGTACATTATCAGCAGCAGTAGAAACACGTCTGCTCAGCGTTCAAAAAGACTCGCACAAGTTCTTACATGTGTTAACAACTCAAACACAGTTTGCTGTATTAAGTGTCTTATTAATGGGTATTCAGAGAAGAAGCTCTCCTCAGATCAGACTGACAGTCACTGCTTTAACACACAGGTACGCCACCTGCCTTCAGGCTTTGGGTGATAAAATGTAAGTAATCAGTTACATAACACACGAACACACACGTGTCAGGTTGGTCTCAGCGCCCTCGGACGGCTGATTGTCAAAAGCACGACTGCAGATTTTTATCAGCGCTCAAAGCTCAAAGATCTGTGTGTTCTGTGGCAAATTATGAAAAAATGTGTTCCTGCGGTTTGTCTGTCCGTGTTCTTATTCCACAGGAAGCTCCTGCTGCGCCTGATAGTGAAGCTCGAGATTAAACGATGCTTATTCTGTCGACATGTAGCAGCTTCAGCTCCCATCAGGCTCGGACAGCACGTCTGTTGATAACACTCGTGTGGTTTGTGATCCATCTATAAAAGTTTATGTCACGTTTGAGAAGCAGGAGCCACCAAATATTTTGTATTTTGTGCGAAACTTACCAAAACATGTACAGAAAAATATTGCAGATCAGTAACAAGATGGCCGACACAACTAGTTGTTTCAACTGTTTGTTTTGTGTGCAAAATGCTGAAATTTGTTTTACATGTTGCAAAACATAGACATCACGCTCAAAACAAGACATGTGAGACTCCATTAACATCCAGGAAACAGAGTGTCATGATAAAACCATCACTGTGTTTCTTCTGAATTCATGTTGGAACGACGCAGCCACCAGCAAGCGTCTGTGGCCGTAGTTGTTGCAGTGTGTCCTGTTAGTCGGTCCTTATCGGCAGCTTTTCGGTTTCCTCTGCATGTAGAATTGGCTTCAGTGCACGTTGGCGAGGTGAGTCAGTGTGATTGGCAGGAAAAATCTTCTCGAGCTCGTCGCTGTTGTTTCCATGATCTCACGTTTTTAGCACAGTTTCTCCTTAAGTTTGGCCTCGACCTCAGCTGACATGTTCTGGGTTAGAAGTGGCTAAATTAGTGATAATGGAGTGAAAACTGCTTTATCACAACAGTACTGAATCTTTATTTTGAATGATGAATACAGACCATGAACACTAGATCACGAAGACACAGAACGTACGAGCTAGTTCTGTGTCGGCTGTATTCTTTGCGATGGATTCGACTGCAGCTTTTTGGTGCCGTGAGGCGACAAAACAGTCGGCCTTCATCTGGACACGTTCGCTTTCTTTATCGGCTAATCTGCGACTGTTTGTCTGCAGCGGGTTTGTCAGAGCTTGTTTGATGAAAAGATCTGCCAGCTGCTGCTGCTACTGGAGAAAAAAAACATAAAATGTGATATGAACCAAAACTAGGTCATTGGATTCCTTGGCAATATAAAGATATGAATCAGTGCCGTTTTGAATTTGTGATAAACAGAATAATCTCCCAACATCTGCAGTCGAGGCTGAATCTGCGCGTCCTCATGTGAAAGTGATCAGTCGTGATAGCAGTCGAGGAAACGAAGGTGTGAGGTGACTTGAATCAGACGCTGTTGATCTTTTGGAGGAATGTGGCTCAGCCGCTGCGGACGGACAATAAAGATGTTGTTCTGCTGCTTTGTTCTGTCACTAATCATCACGTTTCTATGCTGCCCTGCTGGATTCCACGTGTGTGTGTGTGTGTGTGTGTGTGTGTGTGTGTGTGCTTATTAACAGATCGGATCAAATGTCAGCAGCAGCCTCGAGGGTTGAAAAGAGAGAGGGAGGAAACTGGATATAAAAGTTATGTTCACTTTATTCTCTGTTTAATGTGTTTGCGCTTCAGTTTATATGCTCTTTATTTTAATGTATATATAAATCCGGCAGCTGATTCGTGTGAACTGAACACGTTTAGACTCACAGCAGAAGCAGAGATGTTTGTTTAAATGACAGTTGACAGTCTGAGCCTGCGACAGATGTAGTTAATCTGTACGGAAGTGGAAATTGTTCAGCCACAAAGCACTAAAATTAATGATGACATGTTCTTGAAAAAGTCACATTAATGTTGGGTTTCCGTCCAACCTCCATGTGAAAGTACAGCGTGGTGTAATTGAATCCAGCAGGGATCGTTTATGATCTGTGGTGGAGGAACTATTCAGATCTTTTAATTAAAGGGGAATTCTGATTTTATTTTTAAACCTGGACTCTGTGTTGACATATGTTGGTGTGCAAATAACTACAAGGTAAAAGTTTCAGAATCTGCCTGCGACAGCGTAATCTTCGTGGGAAACTTTGAGCGTCACGTTACGTCGACTAAAAGTGCTTGTTTTTGCTGACAGGTTGAGGTCGTTATACAAAGTGTCTGACAAGATAATGGAAACGATCCCTGCAGAGAGAGACGGTTCTGTTGAGGAGTAAAAACTCACTTTGTTTAACCAGGAAACAGCCACGATGTCGCTCTCGCCAAATCCACCAGCCTCCATTTACAGAAACAATCATTTCATTATGGTGAAACACACTTCTTTCAAACCCGACTGAAGAAACAAAAACAAGACTCAACAAAAAACATCTCGGTTAACTTTTTCATTGTTTCCAACAATCACCAGCTCTGGTTTTGGTTCAAAATAACCTTAAATCCAACACGTAGACAAAAAAACTGGAGGGGAGCGAGAAGAAGTGCAGAGAAACATCAGAGAAACAGCTCGTAGAAACCACACTTTGTTTCCACATTGTTATTTGACGCTTACGGTCGTAATAATAAACCATCGATCAGGTGGCACTGAAACACAGTCTGACTTGATGATTGCTCGTCTTTTTAAAGGTGCGATTATAAAGAATTGGCTGTAGCTGCCATTAGCTAGTTAGCTCAGTTAGACGTGCAGTTAGCGGTCCTGTCTGAGTTGGACACAACAGGAGCTGCACAGGAGCTTTGGACCAGTATGGGCTAGCTGGTTAGCATGCTAACTTCAGTGACTTCACCTGTCCTAACATGGCTGTAAAGTGCTTATACAGGTAAAATAAAATACTATACAGACAAGTTAAAAGACAACGAACAACTTAGAATATAAATCATATTGTAGTGAGTCTCATGCTTCTGTTTGATGAAGCAGGTTCAGCTCCGAGCCGAGACTTGCAGGTCTGACCCGAGATCAGCTCAGTCAACGAGGGTCAGTGTTTCCTCTGCTGCTTCCTCCACGATGTCATCACATCATGCTCAGCTTTTTCCACGGCAGGAAATGTTGCCGTCCCACCTGCCTGGAGGATAAGATGTAGCTCACACGAGACCCGTCCATCACATATGACTCTTTGTTTTGTTGGTGTCTTACATCATAATCGCAGAAAAATTGGACAGAACTCGCTCCACCCGAGGTCCAGTGACTCGCTTGTCACAGAGCTTTTGATCACATCAGTTGTTCCTGCTGAAGACAGATCTTTAAAAACAGTTCACTGAATAAAAGTTTAAAAACAGTTGGTAATTTCCTCAAACAGCCATTTAACTGTAGATTTGGTAGCCCCAAAAAACGTATCAATACTATCAATAATAAATGATACATTTACAGTTGATTAAACTTTAGTTAACAGACTGTTAACAAACTGTGAAATGCTATTTCTGTTTGTTGGGGACTGTTTTTCTGTTTCTTGGGAACTACTTTCTGTTTCTTGGGAACTATTTTCTGTTTGTTGGGGACTTTTTCTGTCTGTTTGCGACTGTTTTCTGTTTGTTGGGGACTATTTTCTGTTTGTTGGAAAATACTTTCTGTTTGTTGGGGACTATTTTCTGTTTGTTGGGGACTGTTTTCTGTTTGTTGGGGACTGTTTTCTGCAGTGGATTAATCTACATTTGATTCTCTTGTGAGTATTTCCAGCAGCAGGACGGTGTGTGTGGGATTGATTCAAAATAAACTACAGTGTGTGTGTGTGTGTGTGTGTGTGTGTGTTCATGGTGATGAAGCAACATGTTACCCAGTGCAGCAGAGTGACTCATGGTGTGTTTTAGGTAGTTTTTGGACAACGATGGAGCTCTATGGCACAGAGGAAGAAGATTTATCAGACGTTGATACACAGAAAGATTCATTGTTATATTTGGTCTTTTTGTGGGGTTTGAATACCAGAGACCAGTTGCAACACTTGTCCACATGATCTTGTTCTGACTTAAGTCCACTCACTAATCGTTACTACATCATCACGTCTTAATTACAGTCTGGGAGACAATCTGTTCAGTTTTGCTAAAGTCGGGCTCCTTGTAAGAACTTCTCAGTCTGAACACCAAAACAGAGTTTGGTGTAGAGACTGAATGTTTACTGAGAGTAAGAGACACACACACACACACACACACACACACACACACACACACACACACACACACGCACAGACAAAGAGAGATTAAAAACAGATGAGGGGTAAAGATTCAACAAGAAAACAGGGAGAGAGCCTGCAGCCAAACACACCTCTGATCTGGATTGTGTGTGTGTGTGTGTGTGTGTGTGTGTGTGTGTGTGTGTGTGTGTGTGTGTGTGTGTGTGTGTGTACGCACATGTGTGTGGGGGTAAGTGGGTGTGGGTGTGTGTGTGTGTGTGTGCATCCAGGGTGGGATGATTTGTGCTATTGGAAAAAGCACTGCAACTCCCAGGAACAAATGACTCACACACTTAAACACACACATATTTTAACTTGTAATGTACACTCTCTCACACACACACATACGCCACACACACACATACGCCACACACACACACACACACACACACACACACACACACACACACAGGGAGAACAGAGAAGCTCTGATGGGATCAGAAATGCAGAACAGGTTTTGTTTGGTTTTAGGTTTGTTGATAAAATACCATCCATGGCAAGTGCTAGCATGTGTTAGCTTGTGTTAGCATGTGTTAGCATGGTTTAACTTGTGTCAACTTTTGGTAGCATGTGTTAGCTTGTGTTAGCAAGTGAAACTGAACACTCTTTCCAAACATTTTGTCATGAAATCCTCTATAGAGTGGACTCAGATTACACCACAGCACATTGAACTCTGAAGAGTTCATTAGGTGTGTGTGTGTGTGTGTGTGTGTTTGTGTGTGTGTTTCCTATGGTAGGTGAGGTGACTGAGGGCAGGAAACAGAGCAGGACTGGGTCGCAGCAGCTGTTCGTAAATCCCTCACCGGCTCCTTCCTCAGTTCTCAGCAGCTTTCTAGTTTCGGACTCCTGACTCACCCGATCAGGTCGATCTAGTAACACTGAGGGAATGTTTCAGATTCAGATGACTTGAGTAATGTGTTCATCCGTTGCTAGGAAACGTCCACATAAACACTTAGAGTTACGAGTTACTGTTGCACCACGAGCCGTGATACGACCTTCACCATGAACGTTTTAGTCCAAATCATATATTAAAGCTTTCAAACCGATTCTTTGTCAGTACGGGTGTGTTCAGGTGCTTTAAGGTTGATTGGGAAGTTAATGATTAGGAGAGATTAAAGATTAGGGTTCTGATTAAGACACTGTTTGGTCATTTATTCTGCATTAATAGTATAATGCAGACATGTGACTCAAGTCATTTAGTCAACTCCCGAGAAACTTCCAACCCCTCCTCGTGTAAGATGGCGCCGCAGAGAGAGAGCCACGTGCTGAGAGCAACGCAGTTTTATAAAGAAATTAAAATTTATGATTTATGATTTAATATTTAGTGTCTTTTGTGCTACGTACACCATGCACCTTACTGCCACAACACGGCTGCACCTTCACTCAATCAATATCAGTACACTTGATCACTTTTATTGTTATTTTTGTAATGTTGTGCTTCATCTTACACTTATTATCTTTGCACAACAACAATTCACCCTTGTTGCCTTTTAGAATCTGTGATTGTATTAGTGTCTCATCTACACACATGTAGATATAGTGTATATATATGTATATGCATATATGTGTACATATATATATATATATATATATATATATATATATATATATATATATATATGTATATATACATGCACCTTTTCCCTACTGTCCATATTTTTATATCACATACTCTGTCTTTGTTTTTTGTTTTTCTTTCTTCTCCTTCTTCATCTTTTTGCTATTATTAGATTTCATTAGTGGAGTCTCCAAGCAAAAGATTACGATTAAGAAGTGTACCGGTACAACTGGAATGACAAAAACATCTTGAATCTTGAATCTACTTTTACTCAGTGGCGTGCGCAGACTTTTTGAAGGGCAGGGGCGAAAACAAAGGCGCTTTCGCGCGTGTTTTGGCTCCCGAGAGGGCAGTTTATCATGTTTTAACTAGCCAAGGGGGCAGTTTAGTGTGTTTTGCTAACCAAGAGGGCGCTTTGGCACGCTTTTTTGGCTCTCAGGGGGGCACTTTAGCGCACGTTTTTCAACAATTGGGCCACGAGGGGGGGCGACCCCTGCCGTGATATCCTTAGCTACGGGTTACTTTGCAGATTACATGCTGCGTCAGAGCTCAATTAGCCTTAGTGAATTATTTTATCAGCAACTGATTAGATTAAACACTTGAATGCTGCTTTAAAATGCTGACGTTGGTCTCTTGGTAAAAACACTCTTGAAATATAACTATAATCTACTTTTACTCGTACTTTTGATGCAGAAAGCTACTTTAGATTCTGAAGTACATTTAATATCAGATACCTTAACACTTTCACTTTTAACACAAATAGTATTTTAACACAATTAATTTAACTTTTACTCAGGTTGGACTTTTGGCTACTGGGTGTAAATATTGTGACAAAGCTGATCTCTACAGTGTGGAGACGTGGTGCAGCTGGTACCAGCTGTTCTCAGATCAGGGTGTGTGTGTGTGTGTGTGTGTGTGTGTGTGTGTGTGTGTGTGTGAGATGATGTAATGTTTCTGGGCTGAACGAGCGATTATGACCTCAGATATTTTGACCTCTTGTCTGTGTCTTTTGTCTTTGACTCTGTGTTTCCTCTCCGTCTGCATCGCTTGCTGCACTGGTGTCCAAGAAATCTTTCAAATGAAAATAAATTTTCTGACTCTGTTTACATGCACGGACCAAAAGAGACCAGCAGAGGGCGCTCTGCTCAAACATACATCAGCAGCAGGTCTGCACATGGAAGATGAGCTGGTTTGCTCACTGCAGCGTTTTTGCCTCCCTGTGTAGGATTTATGTTCTCTGTGTGAAGGAGGAGTGAACACTGATGAACTCATCT
>CAEMYA010000287.1:929172-973663 GCA_903131615.1 Diplodus sargus | reverse complement strand
AAGAGCGAAAGAGGGAAAGAAAGGAAGGAAGTGAAATGAGTGAGTGGGTGAGCGAGCCCGTGAGTCAGAGAGAGAGAGAGAGAGAGAGTGGGAGTGTAGCGAGCTGTGTGTTTTCAGACAGACACACTCAGCAGGCGGTCGAGTCCACAACCATCACTGAGCGTCAGAAAGCTTCGAAAGATTTTCAATCGAGAAGAAACCTGAAGTAAAAGATCCAGACGGTCTAAACCTTTCTGGACTCCACACGGTCTCTGGATCCGCCGTCGGTTCTGATTTGGATCCAGATTCCTCCTGACGATCATCTGACAGCATCAGGCATTTTCAGGACACCAGACTAGTACCAAACTCCTCCTGGATGTTCTTCATGGATATTAAAACACTGAAGACGCTCTTAAAGTGTTTTTCAGTATCAAACTTTTTGTAGCCACTTCACAGTTTCTCCCGACACTTACTGGACCCTCTACTGATCCCTGACTCATCCCAGACACTCTGCGGCACTTTAGTTCTTTGGATCAGAATATTTCCTGTCTTCATACCAGCAGCGACAAAAAAAAAATCATCTTGGTGCTGGGAAAGGTCCAGATCCTGTGCTGGGTTTTGTGGTGAGCAGTATGGTGGTGGGGCAGAGGCCCCTCTGCCTGCTGGTGCACCAGTTCAAGTCTGGATGCTCTGTGGAGTTCATCAACATGGGGAAACAGGTGGAGGTGAGATTCTGCTCGGTTAACATAAATCTGATCCCTCTGTGAATTATTCAGTTGTTGTTTATTGTTGTTGTATTTTCATCAGAGAGTAACTTCTGTATTTTTTCATCCTGGATCTTATCTTCATGTGTTTGTGTCTAACGAGAGATAGATTTCTTTTTGTGAGCAAGTAAGATTCTTTTTAAACAGCTGCTCAAAAGAACCATTTAATAGAAACAGTAATTTTATCATCGTAAAACACACATTTAACATCCACAGAAACAAAGTAAAACTCACTGAAGCTTTCTTTCCAATGATGCTAACATGAAATACACTCTTAATTCACTGTCTCATGTAAAAAAACGTCTGGCTGCGTGAATTATATTACTACTACATTAAAGGGGCACTATGGAGTTTGATTATTTTTATATTTACAATATTAATAGGGTAATAATACAAACTAATATATTTTCAAAGTTGTTCTCAGAGGAAAATAAGGTCCCCAGAATGCTGTTTGGAGCTAGAAAGGTGGCAGGGTCCGCCACATATAAACAAAGTAAAACAGTTTGAAACTGTGTCGTCCTTTAAGGTCACTTTGTTTATTCAGTTTATTCAGTGAAAATAAAACAAAGAGGGTTTATTTAGTTTGTTTAGACATTAAAAAAATCAGTCAATGAAGATGTTTTTCTCTTCTGATTAAAATTTCGTCCCCAAAAACTACATAATGCACCTTTAATTGTATTACCAAAGACTATGTGGCGTTAAGAGAGTTCTTTCATATGTTTCTCTCTTCTCGGACCCACATGACATCTGGTGTGCTAGTAAAAAAAGATTCTGCTTTGGGATTCAAAACAACTAAATCTGCTTTTTGTCCCCGGGGATTGTTTTCCTCAACTTGAATAATAAAACAGTGATGTTGCGGACGTCATGCTCAGTTATGTGAGAATAACTGAGAGAACTTCATGCTTTCAGTCTTCAGCTGTCCTCTGACCTCTGTTCTCCGCTCTCCTCCTGTCAAAAGTCAATGCGTTATTCTGTGGGTAATTATTGAAAATGTGTGTTAGAGGAAGTGAGATTCCTGGAACTGTCCCTTTATCCAGAACTACCAAACGTCAATGTGGTCTATTCTGGGTCGAGACCCAGACTCCATCCAGGTTTCGTGGATATCCATTCAGTAATTTTTAATGTAATCCTGCCGACAAACCAACCAAACGACCAACAAGCAAACAGACACAGGTGTAAACTTAACCTCTGTGGTGGAGGTGATTATCATAAATGACCAGAAGAACTGAATACCAGATGCAAAGACGTGAACATTCAAACCAGTGAGAGCTGCTCACTTCTGTATTTACTTCCTGGTTATGCCGAAGAACCTAAAAAAGGAGGAGGAGTTATCACACCAACGAATCTCGCTCTGGTGCCAAACTGTGGTGACAGCTTTATTGAATTCAATGGGAGAAACATACAAAATCAAACTTATCTATTCGTCTTCTGATGAAGAAATGCCTCCAGAAAGTGAAAGAACACACCTCAGAGCGACGGTTAACAGCTGATTTCCCCCCCTGCAAAAGGCTGTTAATGTTGTGATCAAATGAGGCACGACTGATTTGCACAGATCAGCCTGCAATTACACCGCCAACAGAAGCCTTTTCAACACAAACTTGAGAAATGGAACAACTTGATCAATAAACAAATCAGTCGCTAACCTGCTCTCTGAATTTTATTGCTGCAATACTGCGAGTCAGACCACCGGGTCAGATTGGAAGCAAAGCTGAGTCCTTTTAATTACACAGTACTTAAAGATGTCCAGCAGTCCCCATGACACACAAGCTCCTTCTTTTGTAGATACTTTACTGTTAATACACAGAAAAGTAAGAACTTGTTTTGGGATCAGCAGATATCCACATTCACGTATCAGAATTTGATTGGAACAATCTAGTTTTCTCTTCAACGCACCCTACAAATGATCCGTTCAGACTCCAGAGTTCCTGCAGAGTACCGACTCTGAACTCCTGCACCAGCCGACATGACTCATGTTTCAAGTCTCACCTGTAACGCCCATGTTCTTATACCCTTTTTTATTACCTCTAAGTTATTAAAAGGGTGCGTCCCGATCGTAGTTCAGTTATAAAACCTCTCCTGACAGCACTGTTGTCTACAGAGTCCTGAACACTCGACAGTACTCGAGGCCGTTCCAGTGTCTGTTAACTGGGCTGTTGGATTCAGTGCTGGAGCTGAGAGATTTTCAGGGGGTTCCAGCCGTAGATGTAGGCCGTCAGTATTTGTGTCACAGTATTTGGCACTGAATTGATGTCTGTGTAAAAAGGGGGAGACAGGTGTCCTCACTGGTGCAGTTCAGGGTTTGAATCGGACCTGTGGCTCTTTGTCATCCCCACTCTCTCTCATCCAAATTCATAAAAATGGCCCAAAAATGATAATAATAAAGGGTGAGACTGCAGGATGGGACACACGTCGTTACATGTGTTGCTACCTGTCACACCTCTTTGGCATGCTATCCAAAACCACACCGAAGCAGGACTGCAGTGCCGTTGTTTGGTTCAGTGTCACAGAGAAGGCGGCAGGTCTTCTCTACGGCAGTGTTGGCATCAGTCTGCCGTCAGTAGATAACCAGTCGCTTCACTAAATTGATCTTTGTCGGATTGAATCAACTGAAGCTCCATCAGACATGGAAAACCAATTACTGCATGTCCAATGGAAACTGCGCAATAGCAAAGCAGATTTATTGCCGATTTATGAACCTCTCTGAACCCCAAAACTCTTATCAACACGTATATCAATAATAAATACCACAGCATCGTCTGCTTAATGAGAGAAAAACACCAATGTTTACATTTTATGTTTTAGAAACCTCCAACAGCAAAATTCGAGGCTACCAAACCACATCCTCGAATTATCCGTCTCTGACGGGTTCGAGAGAGGAGACGGATTTACCGTAAACTGTCGTCACATTTGGGAAAATGTTAATTTTGTGTCGACTGATTCCTGAATGTGAGCGCTGATGGAAACAAAGTTTGACGGTTCCTGTGTTCCAGTAGGTCAGCTGACGATCGGCTTCAGGGCAGAGATATACACACAAACACGCATTGATTTACTGTAAGTCTATATCCAGGACAAGCAGCCTGGTGGCATTTTCACAAACACAGGCGACGTGTGTGTGTTTGTGTGTGTGTGTGTGTGTGTGTGTGTGTGTGAGAGTCTGGCAGAGAGAGAGAGATTTTGAGTCACACTATTGTTTCACCAGCAGAATATCAACAATACGGAGTCAAGTTTCCCACAAACCACTTGAACAGTCTACAGTCACACATCGTGAGACATCAACATCAACAACTACAGCACCTTCACAGAGACTAAACAAAGATCGTATCGACTTAGGAGGTGGCATATACGTTTTCTTCAAGCTATACCAGCATCTCAGTCGGACTGAAATACCTCAAGAACTGTGTGAGTGGTTGAGGCTCTTACCCCAGAACAGCCACAGTCTGACTGCTGTCAGGAGCTCGTTGTGTCCTTTATTGACTTTACTTTTATCTAATCATATTGACTTCTTGTTTAAACTCACCTCAGACGAGGCTTCCTTGTGTTTGTCTTAACTGTTGAGTGTTTATTCTGTAATGTTGTCGTCCTGAGTTTCCTGCTTATGCTCGATAGTCAAAACACTTTATTTAAAATCTGTTTTTAAAGGTGCTATATTAAGAAAGTTTATTATCATTATCATTATTATTGTATCCAATCTCTTCCTCCCTGCATTTTCACGCCAAATTAAGACAAAAATAGCAACAACAAAAAATAATCTAAAACAATGACTCCTTGATAGATTACCATGATATATTAAATTGACAATCATTAATCCAATTCAAGTTTTCCTCTTGTGACATAAACTAGTGTGAGGTTAGCTCAAAATCTAATCGAGTATGTTTATAAATCCCCAGAATTTCACCTCATCAGTACGAGAGCACGCAGCTGCGGGACATCATGTTGTGTGAAGACACACATGGACTACAGTGCCCTCCATTTTGTGTCATAATGTGAACACAGTCTGTTTTCTGCCTCCTCCTCCAGGCGCCCAGCACCAAGCGCAGTAAACTTTTAACCAGGGTGACGTCGCTGGCCAGCCTGCTGCCGCCTGTCAAGACCACGCCGCTGAAGAGGATTGGTCAGACGCTGCAGGTAAACTACCAACCAAGTGTGTTACTGGGCCAGTGTGTAAGATTTTGTTGTGCTTAAATCCTAAGCTGCCATTGAAATGGAGATTCGCATGGAGCCATAGTTGCTGACTTAATCCAGCAGCAAACAAAAAATCTGTTTTCTAAACACTGTAATCTTTATCTTCGACCTGTTAGTGGAACCCCTTGGAGTTGTAGCTGTATCTCCCATGAAGAGGAGAAAAACTATGCTAAAGAAACAATCCCTGAACAAAAATGTTATATTATTCTACAGTTTCACATTCTTCTACCATCATCTGTCTGCAGCGCTCCATCAGTTTTCGTAATGACAGCCAGACGGAGAGAGCCGCTAATCCTCCTCCCTCGTCCTCCTCAACGAAGACACGTGTTATCTCAGCGAAGGTCTCCAACTCTTCCTCCTCCATGACCGCCTCGCGGGTTTCCACGGCAACGGCCGCGGCCACCAAGCGCCGCGACAGCAAGCTATGGAGTGAGACCTTCGACGTCCGTCTGGGAGCAACGCAACCTCTGAGCCCGAAAGAGATAAAACGACAGGAGGTGAGAGACACATTAGTGCCGGACTGAAGGATTATTCTTAAAGTTTGTGTCCCATCCGTTTATTTTTTTATCACAGTGATGTCTTTATTCTCAAACTCTCTCTCTCCCTCCAGGCCATCTTTGAGTTGGCTCAGGGCGAGCAAGACTTAGTGGAGGATCTCAAGCTGGCAAAGAAGGTAAACAAAAACCTTTATTTCGACTGAAAGAACAGACTTTTCTCCCACATTTCCTCTGCTTTTTTCTGCATTTTTCTGCATTTTCTGAGTCTACTTGTGTGTGTATGTGTGTGTGTGTGTTTTGTGCAGGCCTACCATGACCCGATGCTGAAGCTGTCAATCATGACTGAGCAGGAGCTGAACCAGATCTTTGGTACCCTGGAATCACTGATACCCCTGCATGAAGGTAGGCGGAGCATCTGAGCTGTATTTGACACGGCAGCTTGATTTTAGACAACATTTAGAATTTTAAGAGCTTCTTGTATGAGATGAAAAATTCATTTTTATCATGACATGGATTGACTTCGCCCATCTTGTCCTCTTCAGTGTTCCCAGGCTGCTCTGGGTCCTGAACGCATTAAAATGTTTCATGATTGTCTCCCCTCAGACTTGCTGAGTCGCCTCCGAGACGCCAGAAAACCTGACGGGTCCACAGAACATGTGGGCCACATCCTGACGGACTGGGTGAGTTTTTCAGTCATGTTTTAAATCATCACACTCTGCAGAATCAGAGTTCTGATCCGTGAGATGTGGAAAGAGTTTTAGTTTTTAAACATTCAAGAAATGATCTAACATCACAGTGTTGACTTCATGTCAAAGACCTGTGCTGTGTTGCACAGATGTCTCCTGAAGTTGGCATGCAAACCAGCTAGCTGCGGCCTGTCTGGTCTATTAATAAACCCTTTTCACCGCAGACATTTGGACTTGTCAAAGCAGGAAAAGCAACAGATGGAACCTGCAATGATTAACAATGGCTCCAGTGAGTGAGCGTGCACGATACCGGAGCCTTGGAAACAAGCTCAGCTACGTGGACCGCAGCCATCATTCATGTTGTAAATTTCACCTGTGCGTTTCCTGATTGGAAAGTCAAAACGTCTCGATAAGGCAGACGTGATTGTCTGATAACCCCCGAGGTTTCAGCTCAGAGATGTAAAAGTATGTTCTGATGTTAGTCTGATAAGAAAACAAAATAAACTCACAAAATGTCCAAAAATAATTTCTTTTTACACCTATTTTCCTTTGCAAAAAAATAAAAATAAAATGGTACACCTTGTGATTTCAAGCTTCTCTTGAACCAACTAAGACGAGCTTTATTTCCCTTAATTCAAACTGGACATAAACAAAATTCTCACCAAACTCAACGATGCTATCCTTCCACAGTCGCCTCTGATTTGGTCTAAACGAGTCCTCAAGTCACAGAGTGAGATGTGGAAGTCAAAGAGTGACCATGTCTCTGTGTGTGTGTCCTTCCAGCTGCCCTGCCTCTCCTCCTACACTCCGTACTGCAGCAACCAGGTGAAGGCAAAACCCCTGTTGGACCAGAAGAAGCAGGACCGGCGGGTGCAGGACTTCTTGCAGCGCTGTCTCCAGTCGCCCTTCAGCAGGAAGTTGGACCTGTGGAACTTCCTGGACATCCCCCGCAGCCGACTGGTGAAATACCCGCTGCTGCTCAGGGAGATCCTGAAGCACACGCCGAACGACCACCCGGACCGGCAGCACCTGGACGAAGCGGTGAGGAAGAACTGGCAGTGAGTAAAACATGATTTCTGTTTTGCAGAAAACGGATCAGGGTTTGACTTTGTCTGTTTTTCCTACAGATGGTGATGGTTCAGAGTGTGGTGGCGGACATCAACAGACGGACCGGAGAGTCGGAGTGTCAGTACTTCAAGGACCGGCTGTTGTACACGGAGGACGGACAGAGGGACGAACTCATCGACCGGTCCAGGACCCTCAGCTGCCACGGAGAGCTGAAGAACCACAGAGGACTCGTGAGTAGATTTCTACAATTTATACCCTTTAATACATTTTCATTTCTCTCTCTTTTCCACCTGAAACAATTCAGTTTCTTCATGTATTCTATTAAGTAAGTCTTTGTAGTGTGACTGTGGACTGGTAGGATGTTTTATTAATTCATGATGATCTAGTTTAGTGAATTCATCAAGTGAATTCTACTTTCACTGAAGATATTGCTTAGCCCACTTAGCTAAACTTCTATAGCCTTGAAAGTAGTGTTGTGGTACTCGAGATCTGCCTCGAGACTGCTTGGTCAAGAGGAGTGAACGAGTTTTCAAGACCAGTCAAGATCTGCAGGGATTTCACTAAATTAAATAATTGATGACCATACTCTGTAATTCATTTGTAGTTGTTTGCTCGTAGAGAACAAATTAAAATCCCAGAAATAAAACTGACCTCTGCGATGGCTAAAAGAGGTGAATGAAGACCATCACCCAGATCATTTCCCTTTCCCAGAAAACTCACATATACTGATTATGTAACAATATTTTTTCCTGTGTAACTGTCTAACATTTGACAGAGGAATCATCGAGTGAAGAAAAATAACATCTCTGTCTCTGTCCGTCTTTTTCTCCTTTTGCAGAAGCTTCACGTGTTTCTGTTCCAGGACGTCCTGGTCATCACCAGGTCCATCTCGCTCAACGACCAGCCAGTCAGCTACCAGCTCTGCCGACAGCCAATCCCCATCCGGCAGCTGGACCTGGAGGACCTATCAGACGGAGAGATGAGAGTGGGCGGTTCCATCAGAGGAGCCTTCAGCAACAACGAGCGGAGTGAGTAGATCTCAGATACAAACACAAACACAGATGCTTTTTATTCTTAAACATATCACTATAATAACCCTCACGTCTCCTGTTTTCTCACTTTCTTCTCCTCACAGCAAAGAACTTCTTCCGGGTTACGTACCGTACCGGAGGTCCGCTGCAGAGCCACTGCTTCCAGGCCAGCGACGCCTTCAACAAACAGCAGTGGATCAACTGCATCAGACAAGCTACAGAGGCCGCTGCACTGACCGGAGACCAGCCACCAGAGACGGGAATATGTCTAGAGACGGGGCTGGGTGGACAGATAGGACCGCTTGGTGAGACGGGTCTCAGTTTGCGCTGTGATTCTGGGATTGAGGATGAAAAGGGGACGTGGGGGGAGATGGAAACAGGGCTGTGTTTGGAAGGAGAGGAAGGTCTGAGTGGAGAGAAAGAGGCTGGGGGGACGGAGACAGAGCAGGGCGTGGATGGGGAGGTGGGTTTGGAATTAGATGGAGAAACAGGGAAAGACGGGGAGAGGATCAGTGAGACGGAGACAGGTGAGGAGATGGAGGCAGGGCCAGGAGAAAGAGCAGACTGGAAGCTGGAAGGAGGAGGAGAAGGAACAGGAGAGACTCACAGCGGAGGTGCTGATGACATTCACACCCCTGCTCCACCTTGTCTAGAGGAGCAGGAGGAGAGGGAGGTGATTGAGGAGGAGCAGAGCGGCGCAGAGGAGGGGGAAGAGCTCAGCATGGACGTCGGCGAGGGTGACTCCCAGACCCACAGGTGCTGATGACACTCCAAGGGACTGGCACTGCAGCCAATCAAATCAAGGACTTGACGATGATGTCACTGACAGACAGAGTCAAAGAAGTGAAACGTGTTGAAGGACGCCGTCACTGCTGTATCCTCGCTGCTGGTCTCCACGGTAACCACTTGGTCAACATGACGGCCTGAAACACTGGATGCCATGTTTAAAGACGGTGCCCTGTTCTTTTAAATGGAAGATTCTCATCAGGCACACACTGCAAAACCTTTTTCTCAAGGTTCCTCAGGCTTTTCCTGTTTTTTTGGCCCACTTCCCACTGACTGCTCACATGTCATCAAAATGATTAACTGATGCGGCGGCTCTGTGAGGTTTGAATTTTTATTGGATCCAACAGCTTAAATTCTGAAAGACATAAAATTTATTTATGGTTTTACTGTCTTCTATAAATTATATATGTGTCACATGACCTGTAGTTCCAACTCTGGATGAACATGATGAAGCGTTCCCAGCCCAACTTAGACAGATAATTCAGTGATTGACAGTTAGTGGAGGAACAAGTTAACGAGGTCAGAGGAAGTTAAAGTACCAGCGAAACTGGAAGAAACACTGAATGTAAAAAAAAAGTGGTTTGATGCAAAAAAAAACAACCTCTACAGTGCATTATTAAAAAAACACTGCTTGACCAGTTATTCGAAACTGACATGAAAGTGCACGTACTTTATGAACTTTTGGATGTTTTCAGGATAGAGCTCTGCAGCTCTCACAGTAATCATCTCAAACTTGTATCTTGAATCAACACTTTTAAGGATTTTTAAGTTTTCCGGATCAGTTAAAATGACTCCTTCCTCCTCAGATACTCTCCCAACTTTTTCTGCATCTACAACTCTTTAAATTATGTCTTCAAATAATTTGTAATGTCTGAAAACACTGGAGAAAATAGAGCTGTGCGCCCAGTTCTGATGGACTATAGGCTCTAAATCACTTATCAGCCTGTCAGTTTAGATTCACACTGATTAGTGTATGTGTGAATGTATATGTTCATTCTTGGAAAATATTGCAAGTAAAATAGTGCAAGTCCCACACAAACAGCCTACGTCAGATAATGTTCATGTGCAACTTCTCTGCAAAGAAAATCATTATCAATTTTCCAGCAGCTGCAAGCAGCTGTTTTCAGCAAATAGGCTCTGATAATGTCGCTGAAAGCAACCTGCTTTTAGACCCAAACTGCAGACATACAGAGTTAGAAACAAGCCGGTGAAGAAAGTGGAACATGGTGGAACTATGATTTTTTCGAAGGAGTTGGTGGAGACCAAACCAGCGCTTAGAGAGAGTGAATTCTGTAAGCTGTCAGTGAAAACAACAGTATACAGTGAGATAGTGATAGCTGTGCCAAACATTAATTAATGCAGTGTTAACAACAGTTGCATTTACACAGAAAATATTTTCAGCGAACGTTTTGCAGACATGTAAAAAAATGTACCACGTGGTTTGCTCACTCAAAATAGTCGTTGAATGGACGTAATGGGAGACACGAGATACCGATACAGTATTGTAATGTTACCACGTAGTCTTCTTAAAGCATTCCAGATGGGTGACAAGTGGATTTTTTTCAGTTGCGACCATCTTTCCCTTTAGTTTTAACATCCTGTAACAGCTTCCAGCTGCTGTGGGTGCTACTACAGAGACTCTGCAAAGTGAAATGTTCAGTGTTTTTTTTTTTTCGTGGCAATCAGAGAAGTCTTGAAGGAGGAGCCTGTTTGTATGTACTGTACGTATGTAAAGAATGTATATTAAGTTTATCTGTATATGAATGTAGGATGAAAGCCAAGCATGTCTGTTTGTTTTATGTGCTTATACATTACACAAGAAATGTCAAGACAATCAGTTTGATGTTATAAATCACCATTTTCGGAGTAGTTGTGATGCTGACGTTGGATTAAAGCTACAAGTGACCACATTTTTTAAAATGAAGGTTATATGCACATGTCAGAGAAGACAAAGAGAAATGTCCCAAACAGAACCTGTGCACACTGTCTGTTCTTTATTCTGTGCAGTAAACAAAAAAATAACAAGGTGAAATGTAGGTATCAACTAATGTGTGGATTGTCACAGGACCAAAGCACCAATAAATTGTTATAAAAGAAGCCTGTTAACGAGTTGTGTCTGGTAATTGCAAAGAAAATGTTGCCGCCTGAGAAATGGCAAAAATGTTCTGGCCTTTTAAAACAAGTACACAAAAAGTGCAATTAATATAAACATACAGTCTGAGGATATTAATGTGGAATGTGAAAAGAAGAGGAGCTGACATTGAACCCTGAGGAACGCCGCTATTGTTAAAAAAAGAGAGGACAACTGGTGGTATGCTCTGTTTAAATTGTGTCTATTGAGGAGAGTTCATTTTAAGTTTGTTAAAGGAACAGTTCACACAAAAAACACCTCAACAAATTGATGGAAAGTCAGGGGAAGTTTCGTAGACCACAGAACATTTCTGAGGCTTCACAGCAAAAAAACATTGCAGCATTCTCCTAAACAACTGAAGCAGATGTTGAAGGGACAAAACCTAAAAAAAAAAAAAAAAAAACTATGTAAAAATTGTATTTTTAAATCAATTTGAGATCTCAGGTCATTTGGAGACGTGGCTACTCTACATGAGCTCCACGGAGTCACTTTATTTGTGTCAGTTATTTTGATGCAGTTCTATTAAAAAACACAAGATCTGCAAAATATTTTTGGAAGGAGAGCAAAGTGCTTCACACTGGAGCTGCTTAACCAACCAGCCACAAAAGAGGAACCAACTTGAGAGGCCTCTCACACATTTAATTCTGACAAATGACAAGAGGACAGAGTGATTGTATCTGTGAAACAGAGGTACGGGCCCCTCTGCTTATCTGAAGCAGGCAGGATGTTCAGATATGAAACAACTGAGACTCTGAGACAGTAAAGCTTATACATTGTGAAGCTGTCCAGGTGCTTTTATTGTGAGATAAAGGTTTACAATTCTGCTCATGTAAGGTGTGCATAGGATATATTCTGTAAGAAGTGTATAGAAGTAGGACTACTTAGGAGGTGTGGCAGGTTTTTCAGTTTGTTTTGTCATTTACTGAGATTTTTTTATGTTTTGCATTTTGTAGACATGAATTTTTAGACTTTTAGACTACGTAGGTTTCTGCTCTTTAAAAAAAACGACATTTTTCTAAACCTCAGTATGTTCAGATTCATGGGATAGGCTTCGTCAGCTGACCACCAGTGCAAAATATAATAATAATAATAATAATAAAAACAATAATAATAATAATAATAATAATAATAATAATAATAATAATAGTTTTTTAAAGGAATGTATGGAAGCCCTTTTTGTAAAAGGTATATGGCAAAAAATATTTCAATAAAAATATATAAGTACTGCTGGTGTGAAATAAGGGGCCCAAACTGTGTCAATTATTGGAAATCAAATTAACAAAAGACACAACTTCTAAATTATGTTTTCTTATCTGTTTTCACAATTTGCCGTTGTGATTTGCACATCAGAGCCTCCATATTCTTCTGCTACAATACCATAATTTACCGTTTTGACTCACCAGATGGATTTTTCCTTTTTTTCCTGGTGGATTTCACCATTATCAACATTGCTGGAGATAACTATATCTCCAGAAGGTGGCAGTAAAGCAACATGTAGTGCCCCAGCTGCAGGTGAATCCCCCCCGAAGAAGACCTCCGCTCCCAGGAAGCATGGCGGCTGTTGTGTATCGGTTGCGCTCCCTGTCCTGCGGGATCTGCAGGTAGCGGCGGTGTCATCGCGGCGCTGTATCCGATAGACAGTAGCAGAGAAACGGCTTGGAAGAGAGAGGCGTCGGTCTGCTCGAGAATCCGACAATGGACGACAGCCTGGCTCGGAGGCGGAGGGTGTCTGCTGCCGCCGAGCTTGGAGCTAACGCTAGCCTGAAAGATGGCGAGGTAATCGATGTATACCCAGCCAGAGAGAGTCACCCCGGTCCGGGTAGAGTGGGTGCTGCTGCCGCGGCGGCTGCTTGGGGGATGGAGAGGAGGAACTCGGTACCACCGGGGAGTCACCAGAGGCATATGCCCATGGAGCCCCTCAAGATGACTATACCGAGGAAAAACAAGGAAAAGAAAGGTGGGCTGGTTCGCATTCTTCGTATAAATCAGTATTATTATAATAGAAACCAACAGTTGCACATATTTACTGACATTTACACGTTAACTGATTTAATTCTCCCTCATGTCTCAACCGTTGCTCTGAAGTTTTCCTCTTAACGTTCGGTTGTAACGTAAAGGTTCCATTATCGGACAGCTAATCGTCTATCCTCGGACAAGTACATGTCCGACATGTTAGCTATGTCACAGGGCACATAATTACACAAATTCTCGAACATTTATGTCATTTTTTTTATTCGTACCGCCATGTTGCGTTAAAAATATTTGATAGAAGTTGTGTTGGAGGTATTTAAAGACAAGTCAAAGAGGCTAGCTAGCAGTTAGCCAGCTAAATGTTTGTTTAACCTTGTTTTGTTTACGTTTGTGGGTGTGCGCGCACATGTGTAGTGGTTATTGATGCTTTATTCTGCTTCTTTTTGTTATGGATGTAAACTGCCACAAGCACGTCACTTGTATAAGGTGTAAACTTTCTAAATCAGGACATTTTGGTTGGTGTTTACTTTGACGAAGTGAGGCGATGCGCAGCCTGGGAGTGTAACGTTAGCTTGTTGCTTTGGGGTTCAGGTTGGGGTCAGTCTGATGAGACGTGACAGTGAAGTTTAACAGTAAGTTTGCGCAGTTGTTTTATGGCTTCAGAGCTGAAGCTTTAGAATGAGGTGGTCTATACATGTGTTCACCCCCAACTAAGCTTACCCGAAACCAGGTCCCAACCACAGAGGACAACTGTATATGACACAGTATCTGAAGGAGAGGGAAGATATTTGGCCCGCTGCAATAACCAAACGAAGTTAGATTGATTGAAGTAAAATGGGTAAATATGTGACAAAATAACATTATAAAGAAGAACTGTAGTGCTGCAGCTTACAAATCTTTGTCTCCAGATGTAAGAAAAAAATTTTAGTCGAGTGCAGACCCCGACAATGTCACATCAGCATTATTTTAATGGTTGTTATTTGTGAAAATGAAATTTTGAAGTAAAAATGATGAACAGAGTAACTCGCAGTACGTTGCGATTCACAATACATTGGCCAGGATAATGATGCTATCACGATATAGCGATTCTCATCCAGCGATCCATCACTATGTATATTTAACTGAAGAATACAAAACAATCCCTAAAATGACAAACTCTGCACTACATACAAAACACGATACACAAATATCAGTAGAAAAAGAAGAATCATTATGATAGGCAATCAAAAGGAGATCCCCCTTTTCCCAATCCTGTATTTGTAAAATGCAAATTGATGGCTGTGTTTTGATAATCATATCTCAGGAGGAAGTAACGAGATATATTGCTGTATTGATATTTTGTCCCACTCAACATGTTGATGGTGGTGAATTTTCATTATCAGGATAATTTGTAATCCAGATAATTGTGAATATCCTACAGAGCCATCTTTACATTTTGTTAACTCTCTGCTGTATTTTGCAAAGCAATAGTGGGTCTGTTGTATTGTCATCACTTTAAATGTGTGCTGTTTTATGTGTTGACCTGCAATGTAGATGGAAAAGGCATTTGTTGCTTTATGGTGCTGAAAAAACATACTGACACAATCAAGACACAGGTCCTTGCACAAGTGGAACCTGCTCCTGATGCCCAGTGTGGTTTGTGAAAAGCTGGTGTCTCACACACAAAGTATTCTTTTGTCAAATTTCTGTGATGAGAGGATTGTGTGTGCACATCGACCACACCTCTCTCAGGTGTGTGATGCTCCAGCTGAGCCCTCTCCTCCACACTGAGGGAGGCAGCAGGTTCTGTGTTCTCTTGAGAATTTGGAACAAAAAAGACTGAAGTGGTCCTGTTATAATTGGGGCGGGCTAACAACTGTTTTTGTGTGCTCCCCAGATGCCCAAACCTTCTGTTTGAGTGTGTGCGAGGCTCACATGAAAAAGTGCTTAAAGCTGCACATAGCATTAGCAGTATTGTGACATTTATTTCTGATTTCTGAAATGTTAGCATCACACTTTGGTCAAATAGTGAAGACACACTATTTGTCAAAAAATATGTTGCTGTACTTTTTCAGTGAAGGTAAATCTTGCTCCCACAGAATACAATGATATTTTAGGCAATGGTGTCCCTTTAACTTTGTGTTAACAGTTTGGGAAATGTCTTTTTCTGTTTCACTGGACCCCCGTGCACAAAGCTGAGGGGTTTAGGATGCTTCACTTCTTTTTCTTCCCTTTGGCAAAAAGCTAAGATGATATTAACTTTTGAAGAAACTCAACCTGCCGTCAAATTCGGTTTTCTTGTCAGTGCCGCTGAACATGACACGTTTGGTGTCAAGATGACATAGGTGCTATCATATAGGAAAAAACAGCCCACACATGTAGAAACATTCAGAGGTCCAACACATTGCTCAGAGTTTCTCAAATGCTGCACGGTGCCTCAAATACACTGACAGGTCTGAACCAGCACGGGAGGAGAAATACTCTGCAAACCTGTTGTGGATTTAAAAGGCTCTCTGGAGGAGTTGTTGCTCTCGAGCTGGAAATAGGGCTCTATATGCACAGTTCAAGGAGAGAATGAAGAGACAGCCCCAGATGTGTTTGTTACACTGTCGCCGCAGTCCCTGATAAAGGACTTATGCTCTTTTAGCTGAATGGGTGCTAATCCCTGCTGCCAGAAGAGTGGAGGAAGCAGTTTCATGCCCATGGATTTGGAATGGCATGTTCAACAGTTGCATATGGCTGAGATGTTCAGATGTCGACTGGCCATGAAGTGTACGTGGTAGACTCTGGAATCAAGCTTATTGGTCAAATGCAGAAACGTTTGACAGCTAGCAGAAAGAACATACGCTTGTTGTACATGTTCACCAGCGAATCACTGCCGTGTTTAAAACACATACTGACTTTTGTGTCTATCCTCCTGTCTTTGTTTCAGCTCTGTTCCATTATGTCTCCACGGAGTCCAGGGAGTATGAAGACATGATGACGATCCTGAACGCCAGCTACCTCGACACCAGCTCTGCTGGCTGCTTCACCTACTGTAAACCTCGCCTTGTCCAAAGTGAGCTGCTGGAGAAAGAGGTGAGATGGACAGGTGGAGGTGTATTACCATCTGAATGTGTGTTGTTGATTTATTACTAGAGAATTTCAAGTGTCTATCTATCTATATTTCTATAGCATGTTTCTTAACAAAGTTACAAAGTGCTTTACTAAAGAAAATAAACCAGTTGAGGCAGAAAAGAAAAGCGAAAAGTAATAAGAACGCATGTCAAACATTTCAAAAAGTTTTCAAAAAGAGCTAGAACAAATTGTATTTGATTGTTTAGTATGAGAACATGTTCGTTATGACCAGCTGAGCTGCTTATTTGTTATTAATTAATTGATTGTGTGTGTTTCAGTTTGTGGAGAAGAGGAGGGAGATGAAGTCAGAGGGGAGGACAGAAAAGGAGCTGGAGGAGAGCTACTGTTTCCTGTTGGCTGATAATGTTAAGGTGAGATTAACACCTGTTGTTGTTGGTTGTTGTCCAAGAGGACCAGGAGAGGTCTCAGTTAGATAAGCACAGAACAGACATCAACTCTGCAGTACTGTAGTTTATTGTTTCTTTGTTTGTCTTGGCATTTAGCCCGTGCCATAGCTATTTTGTACCAGTTGAAGCACTTATTTCCTGGAGGTAAAAGAATGGGCATAATGCATTCATATGATGATAATTTATGTCTTCGCGGAGGTCGTGCTTTGATTAGAAAGAATGTGAGGTTGCCTTGTTCTTCAGACTGAAGGACAAGGCAGCGTCACATTGTTGTTATGCCTCGTGGACGGAATGACTGATTGTATTTTCTCTGGAAAAAGACAAAGATGTGCCGTTGTAGTGAACCGTTTAGAGTTAGAGGTGCAATAGTATGAAATTGAAGTGGTAAAGTAATCATCTAAAAAAATATTATGGTATCACAGTGTACATACGTATATTATTGTTATTAACATTATTAATATTAGTTACAATGACCTTTTAATAGAATGAAAAAAAGGGTTTGTCGTGAAAAAATGTGAAACTTGATGTCAGAAACTGTATGATAATCAATATTCATACGACAGTACACCTTGGAAACGGTAAATCACTGCAGCCATGACCAGTTTGTAATGGTTTTTGAGCCTTGTCGCTTGAAGATTGATATTTTCTCACGTTCATAATCACATTTTTTTCTGAATTATTTGTTTGTAGCTGCCCTGGCTCTGTGAGAAGGGGCTGCTCGTGGGTCAGAGCAAGATCACAGTGCTGGGAAACCCCAGTAAAGGTAAGAGTGAACGGATACATGCTGATAAATTCATAGAAAAGAAAAAGAAGCATTAGGTGTTTTTCACCTTTTCCATCCATTTATTGTGCATTGGCAGCGGTCAAAATGTGTAGACTTGATCGTAGACTTGTAGAAGTGGATGTGGGTATTTATACACAGAGAAATTTCCTCTGATCTTAAGTTTGTTCTCCTTTATTTGTTTGTGTGTGTAGGAGTGTATCTGTCCAAGTACTCCGACCTGCTCCAGGCGAACTCCCTCACACCTGGAGCCACTGGGGAGGTCCTGATCTTCAAAGTGATGAAGGTAAATCAGCTGGCCAGTGGTCGTCAACACTCGCAGTAAACGTGCTGAAGAGTTTCTTTTCTTTTGCTCTCTGATTTGTTTTCAATACGTTTATAATTTTGCTAAGTTTGTTACTTTTTATAACCACAGGGCTTTTAATGAGGGGCACGCTGAGATCATTAGGATATTTTTTGAGATTGAATGTTCATTAATTTATGACAGACACTCTGGGTCACAAAGATTAACTTGCACCTGCCTTCAGTTGCCAAACTGGATACTGGATTGTTGACAGTAATGCGGGATTGAAATGAGCAGCCACATCTGAATGACACCATAACACTCGCTTAAACATTCAAGCCAAATGCTGTAACAGGGATTTCTACCTGCTGGGATAACCTGAGGGCAAAATATAAAGATAAATGCAAGACTTTGCTCCCAGGGAGGGCAACGTTAACGACTGCATGTCAGCCAACTTTGACCCCAGTTAACTGGCGGTTGGCCAAAGATTACTTCACAACTCTAAACAAGGTTGAACCATATTGTCCATTAAAACAGAAATGGAAATGTTTGCTGATAAGAATGGACAATGGAGAATTATAAGGAAAGAAGCAATATAGGGAAGGCATGGAGGTGGAATGAAGGGGAAAAGCCCATGGAAAAGACAGTTTGACCTCTAACTTTAACTTGAAATACGAGTAGATGATTAAACTGAGTGACTACAGATATGCCCTGCTCTCTTTGGCTGGAGTTTGTTGCTGGCTCGCCGACTCACCTGTGACTCAGCCAGATATTTAGCCTGTGGATGTTGGCGACACTTCCACAAGCTGTGCAGGTGGAACATCTTTCATGGGAGTGTGCTGATCTGCCTCTGATCTGAGGCTTTTTGAGTGATCGCATGATCAGGTCTAAAATCCTATAGTGGAACTTGGCGTAGAAGCGGATTCTGGGAGAAAGGTTTGGTTCTGTAATTAGATCCTTCATTTATCAGATGTGTGTTTTTGAAACCACCATCGGAAGAATAAATCATGAGGTTAAGTTCTTCTTTACCTCAGTGTTTCATTCCTACAAAACTGATAGTGGTTATTTATTTAATGTTACCGCATTGAATTGTTCCTCTCAGATTTTATTAACCATCTACAGTCCACCAACAATCTTTGACCTTCTTTGATGAATCTGTCTGTGGTGATCAGTCTGTGACGGTGGAGTTTTATCTGTTTTTGATTTCAGGGGAAAGTAAAGAGCATGTACGAAAACATGAAGAACCTTCAAGATCCAACACCTCGCTTTGACAGCCACATCTCCAAAAACGCCAGCAAGGTCACCTCACTCACCTCCTACCGCGCCTTTGAACTCACACAGGTAAAGAGATTAACTCACGGAAACCACGTGTGGATACACACGAGTGGGCCAGTTATTCCTGGACTTTACTGAGCTTGAACACATAAAAAGTTAAAGCTGTTTAAGTGATCAACATGACTTTTTCCTTTGTTGTTCTGAGCCTCTGGTTGGTCGGGTCGTGTCGGGGTCAAGTTGTGGTAGAAACAGTCCTGTAAAAAGCACTGTTTAAACGTCAAACCAAAACTAGAGATGTAATCTTGATGTGAGGGCTTAAAGTACCACGTGAAAATGAATACCTGTTTGTTTTTGTTGTGCTGTTGTTTATTTCAGCATTATTTCTACGAGTACACATTTGACGAGCTGCGTCAGCGGCCTCGCCAGGTCTGTCCGTACGCTGTTCTCTCCTTCCAGTTTAAAGGAAAAGACTCTGCACTTACCAGCAAACCTCTGGCCCCAATCAGGTATGAACATTTAACTAGTTTATAGTTAAACAACATTTGGCATAAAGAACATAAATTGTGAATGTGCTTAAAACTCGCAAAACCATCAACATGGTTGTGAAGATTTTAACCTGGTGACTTACACCACAAAAACCTTGTAATTGTAAATATCTGAATGTGTGTGTGTGTGTGTGTGTGTGTGTGTGTGTGTGTGTGTGTGTGTGTGTGTGTGATGGACAGGTTGAACAGCCAATCAGCAGAGGGGAGGAAAGGTGAGATATTAAACAAGATATCTAGAGACCAAAGGAAGTCCGTTTTTTCCCGTTATGCTCTGAACCAACAGGAATGCTGATGCGCTGTCATCTCCTCCTGTCTGTCTCTCTCTCGCAGAGCCTGCTCAGTTCACTGTGTGGACTGGAGATTTGGTGAAAGGTGACACCGTTCTCTACCAGATCTCCCTTCGCTCCCTCTCTCCTCCCTTCCTGCCCCACAAGCTGTGAGTGCTCAAGCATTTTCTTCTCCTGTAATCCATCAGTTTTGTTTATGTCATACACTTTGCTCATGGCCATTTTTTCAGTTGGACTTGGCCTTTTAATTTAGCTGTCACCTTGTGTTTTAGATATACAAGGAAATGCTTTAAAGTTTAATGGGTGGTAGCTTTGTGGAAAGTCTTTAGGGCCGTGACGTAGAGTTCCCCTCTTTTCACTTTCAAAAGCAGTATGAAAGTGAACCTGAAGGCTGAGTCAGCTGTCGTTAACAATTAGAGAATAAACTGAAAACTAAGACTTCATAAATAACAATCTTATGTTTCAGAATTATATCAAAAACAACACTAAGCCTTTTGCTGCGTGTCACTTCCCCTCCCTCTCATCCTGTTTTCTGTCACCTTTTAAGCTCTTCTATCAATAAAGCTGTATAAAGGCCAAAAAAAATACTTTTAAAACAGCAGCCACTAAGTTTGACTTTGAAAGTGACTTTGCAGTATGTTCAGGAGCAACTTTTACAGAAGCCGTAAGGCTAAATAAAACGTGTGATCAGTTGGCCTTTCTTGGCGTTTAGTTCTTCAGTATCAGCTTGCACATTCTGGACAGTTAGAACATGAACAAAAGTGAAGCTTTGGCCAACAGCTGTCATCCCTCCCTTGATTGCTTTGTGGAAGAGAGCCAAACTAAATAGAACTAGATCCAACTAAATGTTATTTACTTTAATACATGAGCCGGCTATACTAACACAAGTGCATCCCGAAATCATAAAATGATTTGTTCTGTGTGTATCTCACCACATTTCTCCTTCAGACCAGAGAAGCTGGAAATTGGTTGGTTGATGAGGCTTAACCAGGTGACCAAGATGCTCCCCGCAGAACTGTTCTCCTACAACCTCTACAGCAGCAGCCAAGAAGGTGCAGTTCAGTATACCTTCACAGTGATGGTGCAGTACACACCGCGGTGCAACTTAAGGAACTCAAGCTATCGTTAAAGATCATCATTTTAATATAAATAACATTTTATAGCTTAAATTTGTTGTATTCAGCATTTCTGAAACCGCTTTGTCATTTGTACAGTATTATCACTGTTCTATTATTGTATCTTCTCTATACGTTGTCCATAGATGCAGATTTTATAACTTCAACTAAAACATTTCTTGTGTGTTTTTGTGTTTTTGGTGTAGTTGTGAATAACAACCACTTCTGCAGTCTCCTGGAGGTGACGGATAGAAATCGGGCCACGACCAGCGTGACAAGTCTGCTACAGGAGCTGGAGATAAAGAGAGTGGTGAGTTCGGCTAACATTAATGTTGTGAATGAGTTTATTTTGCTGAGTCCCTTTTCAGGAGCAAGGAAAGGAAAGAGAAAGAATAAATGAATAGGAAAATGTAGAATAAATGATGAATGGCAGGTGTGTTTTCTGCCTTCAGGTTCTGGTGACTCCTCTCACAGAGAGAGGCTTTCTCATCCTGCTATCCAGCGTTCAGATGGCCACACCCACAGGTATGACATATGATAATATTGACATGCCAAGTGTTATTAAGAACAAAGGAGAAAGGCCTCGAATGTTTAACATTCTCTGTCAACTTGCTTCAAACCCAGACATATGTGTCTTTTTGGACCTTGATGGAAAATGAGACCATCTTTTTGTGTATTTGCAGAGAGAGGAGAGAGCTGGAAGAGGTGTCTTCAGGCTTTGTTTGTCTTCCCACAATCCAGAGATGTGACCAAGTCCAGTGAGTAACACATTATAATACAGTATTTTCCAAACAATGTATTATCCAGTACAGCGATGTCTATCCTGAGGATCAGTGCGGGGACACTGTTTTATCCACTGTTTTGTTGCTAGTTGGACAAATTTGCTAAAAGATGATTAAAGGCTTCACTGGCTTTACCTTTCACTGAATAGAGGTAAAGAGAGGAGCGGCAGTTCTGTCACCACAAGCAGCAGCTTTCAGATTATACTCTACATAATCAGTTGGTTAGTAATAGATACTATAGATTAGTGTTGCTGAGGAATCATCAAGTTTTGACTTGAATTATCTCCATGATATACGTAATGATGTTTTCTTTTTCTTCCAGCAACACATGCTCCTTCTTCCCATGATGCCTCTGAGTCACTGATGTCTGCTGGGAAGGTGATGCCGCGGCTGACCCAGTTTATCCCCGCGTTGCATCACGCTCTAGTCAAGGCCCGCGCCAACCCTCCCCCTCAGCTGTCTACTGGCGTGGAGCACCAGGCACGGGAATACCTCAGCGGCCTGAACGAGGGCAAGGTATGAACCAATTTTTCTTTATATCGCATCATCCAAATTTCATTTTTTCTTCTTTTTTTTTTCATGCCACAAGATTTGAATTTTTAATTTCTTGATGCTTTTTTCTTTTCTTTTACTCTTGAACTTGAGCGGTGTCTGCTGCAGCTGTAAGGACATTTTTAGCTCTGATAAAGGGAAATATGAATAGTTATGAGCATTAATAAGAGTTAAAACACACAATATCATTCGACCAGCAACATGACTTCATAATCTGTATGATAATATCATTAACCCTCTTGCTGATCACGCTAGTGAGTGTTTAACGGTCAGTAATTCAGGTAAAAACCAGAACTGAATATAGAAGTATTGAAGACAACAACAAAATAAAGCTAAACTAGATGATAAAGTGAACAAAATTGTATAGAAAGGGAGTTTCTGACCTGTGCAAATTTGTGGAAAATGTAGTTGATGTTAGGCTGTGTGTTTGTGTTTGCTCTCCAGGTTCGACAGTACCCCATGGGCGAATATGAATCCAACTTGGATGAGGAAGGAAAGCTGTTTCCTCCTCCCAAACATCACAGAGTGAACATGGATAGCTATCTGAACTCCTACCTGTACAACCCCGCCCTCTACCTGCTGTCAGTGGCCCGGGTCAGCGCGATGGTGGAGGCGTACTGTGGCCCTGAGGAGCCACTGGAAGTGAAGGTCGGGAGGAGCTGTGGAGCTCAGAGAGAGGCGACGGAGAAGGAGGCGACCAGCAACAGAAGGGACGGACAGAGCAACACTCAAAAGGTAAAGACTGAAATTTATACGATCTTGGCTTTTATTGGAAAACATTACTGTGTGGACATGAAGGGTCATTAGGATGTAGAGGACACGGCCATTTTAAATCCTCAGTGAACTCTAATGTGTCTTCTGTGTGTTCAGATCCAGCAGCTGATCGACCTGGTCCAGACCTGTAGGAGAAATGCAGAGAATGAGATAAACATGGAGGAAGGAGGAGGAGGAGGAGTGGGGATATCATCCGGGAGGAAGAGGCGACTGGAGCAGGAGACGGCAACGAGGGCGATTAAGTTCCTAAAGGCATCACAGGAACCGGGAAGACACAGCAAGATTCCAGGTGAGGAAACGAGATGCGGAGTAACACCATCAGCTTCTTTTCCCTGCCAGCAACACGCCTCATTTAGTTAAGAATCATTTTCAACTTAAAGACGGATCTCTGCCACCATTTGTGCTGCTGAGAGCAAACTCCTTTTATTTGCTTTGTGTTCATGTTCTTTGCTTCTAAATGTAGTCGTTTTCAGTCTGAGCACACCTTAATAGATCTTTTACTATTCTCATTTTATCTTGCAAACTTTTGGCCATGTGTGCTTTACTGACATGTTTTTCTTTTACGCTTTTGACTTCTAGTTGATGGGAACCAAGTCGCTGCCTCTCCTGACTCTCTTGCGTCTGTGATTAGCTTAATTGGTCTGAGGGATGTTGATCTAAGGGAAGATGGATCTGAACTAGCTGCCAAACTTCTCAGCCTTCTGACAGGTGACTGGATACTGAGCCTCACATATCAGAGGCCTTCAACTCTCCATTCATATTTGTGGTTGTTGTTTTTTTTTAATCATTCGTTCAGCCAACATCTGTTTTCTTTGTCACTGCAAGGTTGCACTTTCTTTTTTTTGTTTGCAGTTTATCTTTCCTATCGTCTCATCTGTCTGTTGGTTGTGTTGCATCCAAAAAAACTGAAGAAATATTCATGAAAGCATTTGCTCTGGTGACAAACAGGTCTTGGAAAATGAATGTTTCTCTGTTCACTGACAGCTCTCACACAGACTGCCAGGGAAACAGCAGTTCAAGAGGAAGTTCAGAGGGAATCCTTTCCATTTGATAAAATAGCCACCAAGCTGGGTCTGCCCACCAACTGTGACATCGACCTGCGGAAGCATGATGACTTAGAGGTAAGTTTGGTATTTTAAGTACATATTTGTAATAAATGGTGTCTTTTTTGGGTTAGAAGTTCTTCATAGAAGCAGGTGAGATTAACAAAGTATGTGTTTTTCTTTTTTTGTTTGTGTGTGTGTGTGTGTGTGTGTAGGAGCAGATGGCGGGCAGCGTCAGTAGTTTGGAGGGATTCAGTCCCGGCTCCCACAGCGGAGAGATGAATCACCACGGAGCAGCAGGTAGAGGAGGAGGAGGCGGAGGCCCGGGGAGGAGAGCTGCAGGGTACGAGGAGGAGGAGGAACAGTGGGCGATCCCGTGGGTCCTCATCCCCATTACAGGTCTGTCTGCCTGCACAGTCAGGTTGTAAATAAGAAAACAATACCATGTACATAAAATGCCCAAATAGTTTTAATTGGTTTTGAAACTTTTGTATTGATTTTCGAAATAGATATCAGCCAACAGACCACTCATACAGATTCACGTAATACATATACGAACATGAACACAAGTCTACCATATTTACTCTGACTGGTTTTAAAGGAGCGGCTCCTGACCAGCCGGCAGAATCACACAGTGACCAGAATGAAGTTGAAGATAACTCTTACGTGTTTCTGCAGGTCTGTGTTCGGAGCGATACACCCAGAGAGACAGAAACATCCCTCAGGACCCTCGCTTCCAGCACCTCACCACGGCACCGAGCATCACCACAACAACCAAACCCTCCAGGACGGACCCCACCCCGTCTCCTGAGCCCAGCCTTCCTCCCTTCCCCTTCCTGTCCTCGTCCCCGGAGCCCAGCCCCCCTGCTTCCCCCTCCCAGTGCCCATCGCCAGACCCCAGCCCTCCCCCTTCACCTTCACAGTGCCCGTCTCCGGAGCCCAGTCCCCCTGCTTCTCCATCACAGTGCCCGTCTCCGGAGCCCAGCCCCCTGCCCTCTCCCTCCCAGTGCCCGTCTCCACAGCCCAGCCCTTCCACATCTCCTTCCCAATGCCTGTCCCCTAAGCTCAGCCATCCCCCCTCCCCCTCCCGGTGCCATCCCAGAGAGACTAATGAGCTCAGCTCATTTAAGACGGACCACAGTGGTGCTAACGAGGAGCTGTTAGCCCCCGCAGCCTTCAGGGAGTTCACAGGTAACCTCAGCCACACCGCGTTGGTTTCATGGTGCACCTGTTGCATCTGTTCAGGTGTGAGACTGCAAAACCATCCACAGTTTTAACTGCCATGTCAGATATGAAAATTGGCCCAGTTGTTTGCAGTATTTGCTAAATCCTGGCCAAGAGAAAGTAGATGTAGAGCTGAGGTTCATGAACTGACACGTTAGTCAGGGTTGTGTTGCTAAACGGTGTCTTTACTGAGTATGCAGCTAAATATTGTGTCTCCAATCTAATGTTGTCTGCCTCCTACAGGAGTATCCCAAGATAGAGAAGAGAAACCTCAGGGGAAAGAAAAGAAGAACGAAGAGCCGTCCATGTCTGCATCCGTCCAGCCATCCATCCCTCCAGCTCCAGAGAGGAGGACACAACACTCATTACCACCCACTGAACAGGAGAAGGAAGATGATGAGGTGGAGTTAATGGAGGTAGCGGCATCAACCCAGGAAAAAGTGACTCGGCCAGTTGAGAAACTGCAAATGCAGGAGGAAGAAGAACAGGCGGAGGTGGTTGAAGTGATTCACGTGGTAGGTAGTGACGACGAGCAAAAGGGAGAAGGGAAGGAACTGTTTGGTGGCTCTGTGTTTTCCGTCACCTCCCCTCGTCCGTGTCCTCTCAGACACATCGACAACATCGTGGACAAACATCTGGGCGACTTCTCCTCAGAGATGCAGGACGTTCTGCAGGAGGAGAGTGTTCATTACAGCTTCCCACAGTCCCCGCACTCCACTTCAAACACAGACACAGCAGCACTCCAACACTCACTCCCACGCACGCCCCTATCTCAGTTCTCACAGTATGTTTCTTTCTACAACCCCTGCCCACCTGTCCAGGACTACGTCGACTCACTACAGGACAGCATTAACAGCGTGCTAACAGAGCTTGGGGACAGCTGGCCGAGCCATAAGCCTGCCCCCAGCGGGACTAATAATGATGCCGCGTTGGCGAACACAGTCAGTGCTTTTGTGTCCAGCATCCGGGCAGCTAATTTAAAAACAGGCGTAGATGATAGTGACGGTGAAGTGACAGCTGCTGACGTCGGTCAAACTCCTGCACTCTCAAGAGAAGAACAAGTATGGCAGCCGCATTCAACCAACAAACCAAATCCTACGGACAGCAGGAATCCTCCAAATTCGCACGTCACTTTATCTGTTACTACCTCTGCGCCTGGTTCGCTCTATAAGCCGACCAACACTGCTGTCCTCCATTCTCCTCCTGACATGTCCCCGCAGTCCAGCTGGAATCCACAGCAAAGTTGCACTTTAGAACTCAGCAGAACAGTCACTCCTAACACTAGAAAAACACAAGACGATTGCATTACCAGGACTGTACATTTTACCCCTGGAGCAGATGGTGGCAGTAGTGTTTCAGGTACTGTTGAGGTGACTTTGCCAGGATTCAGCGATCTATCGAAACCCTTAACGGAAGCATCACACTCGACCGAGCCAGTCTCCAGTTCAGCCTCTGTGTCCGTCAGCACCCCCGTCTCGGCTCCGGCTGCAGACCTGAGCTCCCTGATCAGCCAGCTGCAGCCAGAGGTGTTCAACAACCTGGTGGAGATCATAAAAGACGTGAAGAGAAACTCCCTGCAGTTCTACCTCCACAGCGCTGAGCGAGAGGACCGGGTCCATGAAGACATCAAGGTAACTTCACAGGCAGCACAGTTCAGAGTGAATGAATACATTGTTAAAAATAGATGAGCCTGGATGCCTTTATATCTACAAACCTTTGTTAATGTTTTAGTTTCTGCTGTTAACCAATTCTTAGTCAAAGAATGTGAAAGATCACTTATTTTTGAAGATTTGGGTGAATTATGAAAAAGTTAAATTAACTGATTATAAAGTTAGTTATTGCAGTTTAAAGGTTCTGGACGTGACTTTCATGGCCACTAGATTTCACGCAAGAGTACAATAATCTCAGATCAAAACAACTGGGCGCGTCGGCCACATGTCCTCCTAACGACAGCTGTTACTCTTTACTCTTCTGTTGTAGGAACACTTGTTGAAGCAGGGTAACATGGAGCAGAGTCCTGTCGCCTTCCTGAACCAAGAAAACTCTGACAGCAGACTGCTGGTCATCATTAAGAACAAAGACATCGCTGGACACTTACACAAGGTACCTGATCAGTCTGACAGCACCTCTGTTCCACCTGTCCTCACTTCTTATTACATCAGACAACGTGGATGATCCAGATCTTATAGGAACATATAACTATACGTTTGCTCTGAAGGCGACATGTTCGTTTCATGTATGATCTTTCAGTATTTATTCTGTGGTCTCTACAGCTGAGCTACTCTGTTGATCTGTTTCAGGTTTTTACTTAAATTGTTTGTAACTTCTGTGTTGTTTGGTTTTTGTCCACCTTCCTCTGAATGCCCTCTAAGACTGGTGATCAGATGTGATCCAACCTTTTTTTTTTCAGCTGTGACTTTGTGGTTTGTTTGGTTCGATAAGCTCCAGATGTAGTTGTCTTTCTCACAGCAGGGTGAAGATGACACCCTGTTAGATGTGTTAACTGACTAATTGACTTGAGCCCCTCTGGGACCATATCATGTTAGTAATTGTGGGGGAGCCTCTTGGCAATTGGATCGAGTCTTTGCGTACTTTTTGTCGTCCCCTAATTGAGACGGCTGTTTTGTGAGGGTTCCAGAAGTCCTCACCAGAATAAAAACACAGCGTTTCATCATTATCACCTGCACAGAGAGCGTCAACGCCCTGCAGTTCTGAGCATCTGGAGAAAATCCCCTCAGAGTAAATCTGCTGATATCTGTGGTACATCTGTTGTCACTGTGGACCCTTCAGCATTCAGCAGTACATGGAATCTGCTTTGTGGGCTCTGAGTGTTGATGAGAGTTTTATATGTATGTTTCTAATTATTAATTCAGCACAATGAAACGTTGACCAAGTAAAATTATTTTGGAAAAACTGATAAGGCGAGTGCCGCCCGGGTCAAGGGTAAAAACACTGTATCAAAAAATCAGGTGCTTTTCAAGGACAATAATAACTACCTGTCCTTTTTTCGAGGAGGTAGATCTGTAGGTAAGAGGGAGGCAGACCAAAAACTGCCTTATAAACAACAACATGCCAGTGGTTAATGGCTTTACAAGAGGCCAAGACATAAATCTCAGTGCTCCGTGGTCTAAAGCTGTCCTACTGAGCAGTTGAACCCATCAAATAAGTTGATGAGGCAGCAGCTCAGATATCTAAATCAAGTGAAATCCTACCTGACTTTGTTCATTTGAGAACACAAACAGTGTGTATCGAGGACACACATTCATTTTGTGTAACTGCCTTGCTGGACAGATACGCTGATGGATTTACTGGATGTTTAATGGCAAAACTGAAAAGGGACTAACAGGAAGTGTGTTGATGTGTCTGTGTTTATACATATCAGATTCCAGGTCTGGTGTCTCTGAAGCGACACCCGTCTGTGGTGTTTGTGGGAATCGACACACTAGACGACATCAGGAACAACAGCTACAACGAGCTCTTTGTTTCTGGTGGCTGCATCGTTTCGGACGAGTTAGTCCTCAATCCAGACTTCATGAGTCACGGTAGGTCAGGGATTAGAATCCAGCAGCTGTATCCAACATTTTATATGTTTAAGTCATTAAAATGGGACATTTTTAGTGTTGGTCAGGAAATACACATGATATTTTTCTATCATAGTGAAAAGTAATGTATTGCTGTGTTAGAAACATTTTATATTTTGATAAATTATGAGATAAATCATTACTTAGTAGTAGTATTATTAGTATTTATTGCAGTTTTAACTGAAGTGTTGAATGTTGTTGCACAGATCGACTGACTTCCCTGCTGAGGATCCTGGAGCAGCACAGTTCTCCAGAGAGTTTGTGGAGGTGGAAGATTCACCACAAAACCCACAAGAAGTTAAAAGAACAATCCAGGTACTGCTTCTGTGTCTGCACTGGTTAATAATCCAAATCAGAGGACAGCAGGTGCAGGATGACACAACAAGTCTCTTGTATTAGATTTAACTTAAATTGTGTTAACCCTTTGAACGCTGGATTATTTCACGTGTTTACGTTTGGTTGACAGGTTCAGAAGAGATGCAGCCAACCTGCTGGACATACTCTCAGCCTATCAGAAGCGGCACATCGTTGAGTTCCTCCCGTATCACCACTGCGACACCACCCATCAGTCACCTGACCTCAACTGTCTCCTGGAGCTCCAGGCCCGATACACACAGTACCGACACACAGTCCTCCTGACTGGTACGTACATGTCAGGACCACTTAATCAATATCAGTGACTTAGCAATGATTAACTGACGAGAAAATGTAAATGAACCACGTGACGTGTCGCACTGATGTTCTCTGTCTTGATTTACAGAGCAGTTTGAGAAGTTCCCAGCCTACTCCAGTAGCGGAATCATCGTGGCCACTATCGAAGAGATCCTGCACGACTTCAGCAGACTGGTCGGTTACCATCAAGGCAACAAGAACAGCCAGCCAATCATGGATGACATTCTGGCTTCCAAAGGTCAGTATAGGACATATTTCATTTAAATTAGAAACTATAAAAATAAACATGTTGCAGGACCCTTAAACTTCATAAACCTCGACTCTTACAAGACGATCGTTGAATACATAGCAAAGGAAGCGAGCCGGCCTGTGACGCAAGCTGGATAGTCGCATGCTTTAAAACGTGTGGGTCCTCTCGTAAACATTAAGTGCCCTTTCAACACAAAGATGTGACAGATAAGGATTTAAACTACATCGCGTCATACAGCAAAAGATAGGCGTGCAGGGACGTCATGGTGCGTTCAAGTGCACCTTCTAAACAAATGTAAGAGGCAGTTGTCGGGGCATAATCGTCTTCTATTAACAATAGGATAGCCATTAGCTCTGAAAATAATTTAAAGTCAAGTCGAATGGAACCATGGTTCTGTGGAGTCGTGACACACCCTCTGCCCCCGTTCTACCATCTTTTCCCCCGTTCTCCATCTCTTCCTCCGCTCTACCGTCTCTGTCCACGTTCTCCTTGTGTTCTACTCATCGCTCTCCTTTGTTCTCAGGTCTCGGCAGACAACTGAGTCACAGTGACTCTGTGTCTGAACACTCTCCCTCCATCTTCCCAGAACACATCCATCCCCTCTCATCCCGTGACCAGCCCCAACATCTCCTCCATCAGTCCGGCTCTGGCCTCCCCCCCCTCTCCCATCTCTCTGACCAGCTCGTACCCGACACCTCCTGTAAGGAAGGTGGTCCGCAGCCCTCAGGCAAAGACTTAGAGGACCTTCGATTGGCCATCTCACAGTTACGGGCTGAACGTCAGGCACAGCTGCAGCAGCAGCAGCGGTTTGACTCCCAGGCGGAGTTGAGCATCAACCCCCTCAAAAGCTTCCTTCCGAATCCCGTTAGTACAGCCAGCCGTCACACCACTCCTCCTCTACGTCCCACAGAGTCGGCCGCGCTCAATCCTGGCAAGAAAGCAGTGGCAGCTACTCTGGAGTTTATTCACTCAGCACTGCAGACGGAGATTGAGGACGAGCTGAGGGATACGGAAACAGAGGGACTGAGGTCTAAAGGAAGACGAGAGCAGAGAGATGGCACTCCAGTAGGAACAGTGGGGTCAGTCAGAGGAAACCTGGCTCCCAGTAACAGCGACACATCTACTGATTCTTCCCATCCAAACACAGCTGCAGAGACAGAACCAAGTAACCAGACAGATGCAACCAGTGACAGGAGAGAGAAAGCAGATCAACACGGGGCAGCCTACTCCAGTTCCAACACTTGCCCTGCAGAGGGCGATGGATCGAGGTTAGTAAATCCTAACTGATTACTGATGACAGCTGAGTTTCTGGGCAAGTCTGTGTTTGTTTTTCATCCTGAAATACGATTACTGCTGCCCCATGTTTGAACTCTGAAACAAACTGTAAGTAAGTGATGTGTTCTTGTTTTATGCTGGTCTAAACCTGTAAGTAAAACGTTGTCGAGCCGGTCCCGTATATATTTATTAGCTCTGAGAGTTAACACAACTGCAGCTGTCAGTACGGCCAGTCTTACTGAGACTATCATCTTTTTTCTGTGCTTCTGTGCCGAGTTGGCGGCCATGTTTGTGTTGGTGAGGTGTGTTGAGAGAGCTGATGTAGCTCTGAGCAGTGTCACAAAACCCCAAATGGTACTTTTCTATCATTGCAATAAATTGACTTCCTTGACTTGAATGATCTTTTAACTTGCCTCAATCAAACAATGATTGATAATCCCATGAGGGAGACCGGGAGCTGAGAGACTTGGCCTCTCTATACACTGACGTACATCAAGCCCTGCAGTTCGCCCGTATGTTGCTGTTAAACCTCCTCTTGTTTCCTTCTTGTAGAGACACACAGTTGGGCCCGGACCAGCCTGTAGGAGAAGAGGCAGCCCCACATGGCAACGGCACTTTGGGGACTGCCATTGGCACCAAGGTAACAGGAAGTATCACCACTGTAACAGACCAGAAAGACAATCCAAATCCCGCTGTGCCCCGTGTCCTGCAGATCCAACTGCCCCAACAGCCTCGCCAGAGCCTGAACCACCACCAGCAGCATCTCCAGCAGAGTCATTTGCACCTACAACAACCACCTCACGGCCAGCAGAGGGGCCCCAGCCTCCTGCAGCCTCCCCACCTGCCTCATCTCCACAACCAGCATTTCTCCCACAGCCCTTTGCTGGGACCCCTGACCAACCTGGGAGGTGGCCTCTTGGGGCCCACGCCTGTCTGGACAGGGGCCATGGGCACCACCGGTGCTGCTGCCCTGGTCTGGGGCTTCCCGGGGGGCAGGGACTTCACTGGTTCCAGACTGATGGGGGGGTACCACAACCCTGCAGGCCAGGGCAGCAACATGTACAGAGGGGGGCAAAGAGGAGGAGGCTTTAATGGGATGTAGAGAGCCAGTTTAACTCCACCAGCTGGCTCACCAGCGGTTCACTCAGCAGGTTAAAGAGGGGGAAGAAAACCCAAAACTAGCACCCGGTTATCATGGAAACATGCATATCACAAAACGGAAAGAGGGAAGGAGTGACGGCGCTCTGTGTGCAGCTCCCATCGTTCATTATTTATCAGCACAACCCTGATCAGCACTGACACATATCATAGTCACAGAAGGTGTCTCAAAGAATCTGGATGCTTCAGTCCGTCAGGTTCGTGAAATTGGTTACAGAAAGAACATTGAAAATATAGACTCGTCTTTTTTGGCATCATTGCCTCTATTCTATCGTAAAAGTAGAGATTAAAAAAATGTCAGCAGAGACGGCGTGAAGAAAAATATCCTCTGCCGGGATCAAAGCAGGGACGAAGTGAAATAGTGAGATAATATCAGGCGGTTATTGAGGATCAGAACATTTTTTTACTGACAGCGAGAGGCGTCTTCTGGTGAAGTCTGTATAAATCAAAGACGTGCAGGATTTCTTTTTCTCAGTGACGGCTGGAAGTTATGTAACTGCAGGAGTCTTAAAACCAGCCTGACGATTATGTCTTTGCACGTTAAAAGTATTATTTTTTTGTGGTTTGTTTTTTACGGCTGTCGCTTTTTGTTCGTAATTCAAACTGCTGTCCACTCGTTTGGGAAAGGCTGAATATTTTTTTAAATGTATTGTTCTGTCCAGTAAATGTGACAAAATAATCCTGTTATGATTTCACAAATCCTAAGGAAATCTATTCAGGTGTCATTTTTGATACAAATATTGGTCCAAATCCAAATGATATTTACTTTATTATTATTTTTTTATTTTTTATTTTTTCACAGAAATGGAAAGATTTTTTTGCCCAGGCTGGAAAAAATTAATTGACTTCACTCAAAGGAACCTTTCTTAGTTTGGTCACATGCTGTCTTTGTTTCTCTACACTCGCCTGACTCAATTTTTATTTTCAATATTCTTCCTGTAACCAGTTCAATTAATCTCTTTGCGACTGAAATGTTGGAAGTCCAGGAGAAGGCGATCCAGGTCTTTGAGATGTGGTTGTGACAAATCCTGGATCGGGGGTCATCCTTCATCAACCAGACACAGAAACACTGTCTCTCTTTTAATGAAACTATGTAGATAAAAGTGCCACCTTGATTAAATTCAATGCTCCTAAGAATAAGATCCCTCTGTAGTAGCTGTGATGCACCTTCTCACACTGCAGAAATCAGCTGCTGTGGAGTTTAACTACAATAAAAACCTGCAGCTTGTTGGATCTCAGAGAAGAAACCAACCTATTGTTTTCTGTAACCACTAACTGTTGACCTGTTAGTTCTTAAGAAGTCAGAGAAACACTGATGGAAAAAAGCAATATGTCCTCATTTTGCCTTGTGCATAGGAGATTCAAAGAAAAAAAAAGAGGAAATGTTGACTTTCTCTGCCATGTTTTCAGATGTTTTATTTAATCTTATTGAAAAGTATCAGACCTGATTTGTACGTCTCTGGAGGTGTTTTTCAGCTCTGCCTCAGAGATCTTCTACCTGAATGAATGCCGCCAGGTTTAATCGGTTCAAAAGCCTCGAGTCTGATTTATCTGTTCTGTTTCTGTACGCTGCTCTGAGTCAGAGCATGGACACAAATGTTTAAACGCCTCTGGGTGGCTCCCAGTTCCCAGCTTTCCTGAATGCACCGCCACCATGACTGTTTTGACACTTTACGACTGTGTTTTTCTCTGGAAACTAAAAGATGGATGTTTTCAGGGCACAGGTGGGAACTCTGATTGTTTTTCCAGCAACCTGACATATTTAAAGGAACCTCCTGACAATGTTTTCTACTGTGAGAAAACATGAACAGCTTATTTGTTGTCTCTGTGACACCAGGATGCACCCTCTTTCTTAAACTGAGGCTTTTGAAGAACTGTAAAAAGAAAAAGAAAGAGATGGATGGACTGCCTTACACATCTTCCAGTGGACTCTTTGTCTTGTAAAAATTAGTTTTTTGTACTGATTGTTTGGTTTGTTACCCTGGGAGTTGTTTTGTGTTTAGTTAATGTTGTAAATACAGTAGAACGTGACAGACTGTAACAGACTGGTTTTAACTTAAAAGTCATTTTGTATGTTTGTTTTTTTTTTACATCAGAGTTTTTTGTATTAAAACTTGCCTGCATAAACCAGCGAGTTTCTCTCGTCATGTTCGTGGCCTCAGATCGAGCTGCTGCGTTAAGGTAACGAGATGATAGCAGGTGGAAAGTCTCAAGTCTCACTCTACTGCTGATCTGAATCGTATTGCCAATGAGTGCTGGCTCTGTAATTTCAAATTCACAGAGCCCAGCTGAAATATGGTATTTTCTAATTCTCTCTTAACAGGATGTAGATTTTGAACAGAGGGAAAACACTTGTTTGTATGATTTATAGTCTAATGCACACAGGATTAAAAAAAAAACATATTATATCCTAGGACTTTAAATAGATTTTTAGTCAAATGGTGTCTCACTTAACTCCCATCCATTCTCGGGTTTTTGGCATCGATGTTTGTACAAGTTCAGAAAAAAATGTTCATATAAACTGCAGTCAAACACGTCTAAAGGCAAATACAGTCCCTATAAATAGTGTTCACCCCTATTGGAAGTTCATATTTTATTGTTGTGACAACATTCAGTTAAAGTAGATATAATGTGGCTTTTGTGACACCGCCTAAAAGGTCCCATATTGTGGAAAAACACGTGTTAAGTCCATTAAAACCAGGAAACAGCTGATCACAGTGGTCAGTCCATCACTTCATCCTCGGGCTCTGTCGCTGTCTTCTTCGTTGTCCGCTTGTTGTTGTATTGGTAAGCTACTAAAGGTCGCTACTTTCAAAATAAAAGCCCCCCGCTAAGAACCTAGTTCTAAACTCCAATGTGGTGCAATATAAAGCTCTTATTTTGAAGACAAATTCGACCAGCTTCCTGTTCACTGCCCAACTTCCTGCCTCACGTCACGTAACGTCACATGTTTACGCCTACAGCAGTGGCGGCTTTTTGGAAAAGACTCAAACAATGTCGTCGCTCAGAGCTAGACACGCAAATTGCTCCGTGGTTGGTTGTAAAGATCAACACAAGTGCCTGTATGCTGTCCCGGCTCCGGAACAACAGAAGACACAGTGGTTGCGTTTCATTTACAACGACGACGTGGTGGCTGCGGTTCGTGTCGGTTTGTACGTGTGTGCTAACCACTTCACATCGGACTGCTTCAGTAACGAGGGTCAGTACAAAGCTGGATTTTCCTCGACACTGACCCTCGTAAAAGGATCAATACCGACCATACGAGACCCAGCAACTGCACCCGAGGGACAGGTAAGTGTTGCCACGTGTTGATAGTATTTACAGAAAACTGGCTAACTAGCTAGCTTTGCTTCGGTCAGCTATTCAATGGCGTTTGAAGCGAGTTTAATGTTAATATTATTTCGATGGAGCCTGGTCGTCACAGTAAAAAGTCTGGAAACATGTTCAGACTGGAGACAGAGACTTATGCGAACAGTGTCCAAGAGTTTGGAGACTGTTGGAGACAAACACAGCTCTCGCTAGCTGTTAGCCATTAGCTACATGGTAGTAACTTAACAACACACAGAAACAAACTAACTAATCAGTGTTACCTGTTGCAGGTCAGTGGGGGGGATGGGAGCCGGGAGGGTGGTTGTGTTGGGGAGTCTCTCGTGTAATGGTGGACATCACACACATTCCTGAGTGTTGGCTTATTGAGCTGATACAGCTTGTTTTTGTAAACAGGCCATCATAAGTGCATCAAGGGATGTCGCATGCCAGACTGACCCACCGGACAGACGGGCTGCAGCCACTCAGCTGTCCTTAAAGACTCTTCAGCCCCACTTCAGAAGTCAAGGTATGTACAAACCATCCTCAGTACAAGTTGTAGTTTTCTTGTGTTGTGCCATTTTATGTAGATTTCTGTAGTAAAATGATGTTGTTGTTTACAGCTGTTCAGGCTACTGTGTCCTGCAAGGATTTTGGTGCTGGGACATCCACTGCAGACCCTTCTAGTTTTGTAAAGAGACCCTCAAAGAGACCTCGTCTGGACCTTGAAGAGGAGCTGGAGGACGAGCCATTAGAAGGCAGATCCTCAGTGGGAGCTTCAAAGGGGCAGGATGCCACCTATGATCCTGCAGAGTCCGTCACAGCGCCGTCAGAGTCAACACCTTTGTCGTAAGTTATCCAATATATCAGTATAAGAATAGTGCTGTATTCCTACAAGAAAGTGAACATACATTTTCCATCACTGTTTTAATTTTTTAGACAGATTCATGTAGATCTTATGATGTTCTTTTGGCTCCTGATGTTTTACTTCTCAAATTATACTGAAATTACTTTATGTTTTTAATTGTACAGTGCGTTTATATACGTAAAAGATCAGTCTCAATGGAAAGTACAGTTTAACTGTCCTGGAGATTTCCTATAACCTATATGACTGTTTTTTATTGCAGGACTGTTGCTGTTGTTTACATCAGTTTTTGTACATATATTTATTATGTGCATAAAAAAACATAGATAGACCAGCTGGAACGGGTGTAGTGGTTTAAAGTACACTACTGAAGAGAACTCAAACTGTTTGATTGCTAAATGTGTTTTCTTTTTGTCTGATATAGACAAGAATCATCCACTCCGACACACAAGAGCAGAAAATACATAGTGTATGAGAGCTGCATCATGGAGCTGTTTGCTGCGTGTCCTGTCTGCACGAGGAAATGTGACGTGAGGACCAGAAAACTGGGGACATTCCTGTCCGTGGAGCAGCGATGCCCCCACTGCAAGTTCTGCAGACACTGGAACAGCCAGCCTGTCCTCGGGAGCACACCAGCCGGGAACCTCCACCTCTCAGCAGCTGTGTACCTGAGCGGTGCATCCTTCTCCAAAATTGCACGGGTAAATGATGTGCAACTGTATTTCCAACAATTCTGATTATCGCTCTGAATATTAAGTGTTTCTGATCAAGTTACATGGATTATGTCAACAGAAACATTTTTTTTCCTACCAACAGGTCTTCAAGGCAATGGAGCTGCAACTTTTTCAGCATGACACATTTCGCCGGCTTGCCAGATCGTTCATTGAACCTGCAGTCATTCACCAGTGGAAAACATCACAGGATGTGACGCTGCAGCGGCTCAGTCAGGAGAGCAACGTTATAGTTGGTGGTGACATGAGAGCCGACTCTCCAGGTATTTACACATCAATTCAATAGTAACAGTTTATCCAGGTTTTTGATATTTTGTGAAGTTTAAAGGAGAGTGACATTATGAAAATGCCACATATAATCAGTGATGACTGATAAGAAGAGTTGAACACAATTTTTTTTCAGGGCACTCTGTGAAATTTGGGAGTTACACAACGATGGATCTGAATTCAAACACAGTTCTGGACATCGAGTTGGTTCAGGTGAGTGGTTAAAATTTTAATTGTGACAAAGTTACTCAGTGAAATTTGAAAATGCCCATTTGGCTTTTTGCTAATACTGTTTATTTTGACAGAGCAATGAGGTTGGTGGTAGTCAGCACATGGAGAAAGAGGGCCTGAGGAGGAGTCTGGCACTGCTGGAAGAACGTGGCATTAATCTTGACTGCATTGTTACCGACCGTCATTCGCAAATTCAAAAGTTCCTCAGGGAGAGAAACATCACCCATTACTACGACGTGTGTCACATGGCAAAAGGTATTTTTCCCTCTGTTCATGTGCATCTACATCCTCACACATTCACATAGTAGCTGCTTCTAAAAGTGCACATTACATGTGAGTAACATGAAAGAAAACTGGTCTCCTTACAGTAACATTGTATCTATATGAACTTCAGGGATTTCTAAGAAAATGGTGAAGATCAGTAAGCAGAAAGAGTGTCAGAAACTACAGAAGTGGACGAGAAGCATCAACAATCACATCTACTGGACTGCAGCGTCCTCATCCACCGGGCCAGAGAGAGTCGCAAAATGGACCTCAATCCTGAACCACGTGCGGGACGTCCACACACACGATGACCCTCTTTTCCCCGAGTGCCTGCATGAGGTCCGCCAGACACGGGACAAAAGCAAATGGCTCAGAGCAGGTGCTGCACTGATCGATCGACTAACAGTTATTACATAAGTTTTTTGAAATTCATCACAAATAATGTCAGTATTGCTTAATTGTTTTTTAAAATATGCATTTTCTTAAATTGTTTTTAGGAACTCCGGCTTTCTACAAATTAGAAAAGGTGTTGACCAACAAAAGAACTCTGAAGGACGTGGAAAAACTGAGCCCTCACCACCAAACTTCATCTTTGGAGGCATTCCATCGTGTGATCCTTCGTTTCGTCCCAAAGAATGTTGTTTTTTCCTTTATTGGAATGCTGTGCAGGTAAATCAAACGAGGGGTTTCTTCAAACGTTGAGAGATGCAGCCTCAACTGTGTTTCATTGTGATCACCTGTGTTTTTGTCCTCATGTACTTCCAGGCTCTACCTGGCTGCCATGTATTACAATGAGAATGCAGACAGACCACAGGCCAAAACCCGGGAAGGTGAACCTCTCTACAAGGTCTACTTTCCAAAGGCTGCGGAGGGACAATGCAGCGCCAAACCCCACAAGACAGAACCGACATTCCGTTAGTGTTAAAATATTTTAATTTTTTAACCAAACATGTTTGGAACTTGTTGTACTGGTAATTGCTCTCACATGTAAAAACCCTAACCTAACAAATGAATAAATAACAATAATAACAACAGTCATAATAACAAAATAAAAACATTATCTTTGTGTGTTATGAAACAGGGTATGTTGCTGACACGATGGATCTCATCTTTGACAAAGTCTTTGTGGACCCTACACCGTACACGAACGCGATGTTGGCCATCCCGGTCCCAGAGGATTTGACTGCCCGGTATGAGCAGCCTGACAAGCAGGAGGTCATTGCCAGCTATGTGTCCAGGTTCAACAGTCTAAATCCAGCGTAGTGGCCTTCGGCATCAGGAAACTCTGCGGATGTGTAAGACGACAGAAACTGGAGTGACTACCTGGACTCTGTGTCCCAAGAAGCCTCAGCACCAACTCACAAAACTGCGATAGGCTACATACCTGTAACGACTATAAACTATGGACACAATATTCAGTCTTGCAGAAATGTATTGATAAGACCCGGGACACACTGGAGTGAACATGTCGCTCGGCTGGCCTGGGATCCTCCTGGAAGAGCTGGAGGAAGTGTCCCTGCTCAGACAGCCCGGATAAGCAGGACAAGTTGGATGGATGGAAATGTGTTAATAATGTGTATTTTTTTCTGATGTCGATTGCCTGATAGGCTGGCCCAGTTTTAACATCATTTTGATTGTGTAATTATTGTTTTCGGGTGCATTGTTTTATGTACAGGGTTCGTACGGGTGCTTGAAATCATTGAAAGTGCTTGAATTTCAATGTTGCATTTTCAAGGTCTGAAAAGTGCTTGGATTTTAGTTTAAGTGCTTGAAAGTGCTTAACAGTATAACTTTGTCTTTCACAAAATTGGAATCAGACTGGATAATTAATTTCTAAAGTTTTTGCTATTATGAAACATGTTAGATGTTTACAGCATGATACAATGTACATAATTGTGATAAAAAGTGAAGACAAAAATCATGAATATATATATATTTTTGTAGATATGTGTTTTACCCCAGCAATAAGGTGCTGGAAAATCTTGAAAATTATCCTTAAAGGTGCTTGAAAAAGTGCTTGAATTTGAAAAATGTGTATGAACCCTGTATGTAAATAAATGCTTGTACGTTTTCACAGAAATGACTCCTGTGAATACATAAAAAAATATGCATAACATCTGTTTATGAAAACTATACAAATGACATTTACATTCTGCAAGGAGTGAATGTTGAGGCACGCAGGCTCCAACAGAGGATGGTCAGTCATACAGGACACGCCTGTAGACGCCTGGTAACCATCTAAGGTTATTCTCTGTAGCTCTCTGCAGCATTTAGGCTGAAAAGGAGACATTTTCTCACCAGGAAGTTACTGCACTTTCAGTAAAGTATATAACAAATGTGTCTGCAAGGTGTGAAGAATAATGTTCTACCTTGTTGCCAGAGAGACCAGAGAAACACTGACAGTGGAGAACCAGGTCAGTCAGTTTGTTTAAACACTTATTGAGAAAGAGCTGCAACTAATGATTTTGCATATTATTCTGTTATATATTATAATTTAGTTATCAATTATTTGTTTGGTTAAAAGACAGTTTCCCACAAAACACGATGTGTTTAATGACTTATAGGACAAATCGAGCCTGAAAATGAGTCCAACTGTCTGACTTCTGTCTGATTTCTCTCTGAGCTCTGCTTCAGACTTGGTGAGTACAAAGTTATTATTAATCAAGATTACAGTAACATTTGTCAGAGCATCTTTAAATTAGACGCTTCGTGTCTGCTGGAGCTGAAGGAAATGAAGTTGTGTTCACAATCAAAATGTATTCAATGAGTTTTGAGATGTAGCATAATGTGGGTAGTGCAGTTTTAAGAAATGTAAAAAGGTCTCATTCACTTTACATTATTTATTACAATTGCAATAAATAAAAAGATACACATACACAAACAGTGAAACTAGAACTCTCAATACCACAGAAGTAGAAGTGGAAACAGCTCCTCGACCAGCAGGAAGCTGAAGAACACATAAACTCATCTTTCATTCATGATTTAAATAAATGGCCTCTGCAGGAAGGATGAGCCAGAGAACAGCAGAGCGGTGCCTCCGACCCCGAAGGAGAAGAAGAAAAGATAAAACCTGATACCGGTTTGGTACGTAGTGTCATTTTGATGAAAAGTGCTTTTGAAAACTTAATTTTTAAATACAATCTTCACATAAAATGGTGCTCATCCATGCAGTTAGTGAGTATCAGGTAAAAGAAAATGGTATTTTTTGTCTCAGACATAAGAAATCGTGGTATTAAAGATCTTGAAGTGAGGTAGAACTGCAGGAGCAGATTTATAGATGTTTGTGCTGCTGTGTCACATTCTGAGGCTCACAAAAAAAAATATCAATCAAAGTCTAAAAGCTGTTGGCCTGAAGTAGAGAAGTGGAGCAGCAGCAGCAGTCTGCTTGCATTACAGATCAGTTTTGTTTTTTAAACTTCCAGTTTTAGGCTCAACCGACACTCGACTTGAGCGACATCACACCACAGTTTGTCAGATTTTGTGCAGCCCCCTCACATATGCTTTAGTTCTCTCTGTATAACCTTCAAACACCAGTAAACACATCAAATCTCACCTGTAAAAGAAACATTTATCTCAATGTTACCTGCTAGTTTAATAGAGGTTATATATACAGACTTTGATGTCGAGGAGTGAAAACCAGAAGAGCGTCAGTGACATTCAACCGACTTTACAGGAGAGCCGAGACAAAAAATGTCTGTAAAATTCTTCAATATCAAAAATACCAAACTTGTGCAAGATGAGTCCAGAACGTTCAGTGTGAGGACTTTTGGTTAATAATTCTGGAGTGATTTAGAGTTTTCTTTTGGCAGTTAAGAGCTCAATCAATGCTTTAATTTAACAAAACTCCTTTTTACCCAGAATGCCACTCACACCCGTCTGACTCTCACTACTCTGTTTAAAATCAGTGCAGCTTCCAGATGTGAGCCACATGTTTTTAACCAGGGCCTCAAAATAATATTGCAATATTTTTAAGCTGTATCGTGAAAAACACAATATATCTATCTGTATTTTAAATCTCTTCAAGCATTTCAGAAATGCTAAGAGCGGGCAGGAAAATCAAATACCACAATATTTTTGACCAAATCCTTCTATACTGATATTGCAACATTATTAAGGTTGACTGTTGATTCTTTCACAATTACAAATAACATCACTTAACTGTAACTGAACCTTTAAAACCAGGAAACACATCACGATAGAACCATAACAAAAATCACCATGTATAGTCTCATATCACGATGAGACGTAATCACATCGTCCAGCCATATGTTCAACAGTTCAAATGTCAGGATTGCAAAGGATTGTAACCTTTGGGAAACAGTCTCTTATTGTTGGATTAATGTTGGATTAAATCACTTCTGCCTCCTGATGGTAAACACACCATGTTGCCCCAAATCAAAATTATCTGTCAGATCTAATGTGATACCATCAGTGAAAAATCTCTCAAATCTGCTCCGTTTGTTAACATCCAGGTGAAATCTGAACCTTGATGAAAGCGACTCTGCGCTGTGGCACATTGAACATCAAGTGATGAATCAGAGAAAACTGAAGGTTTCTGTTACAGCAGCAGACCGTAGTGTAACCACACACTGAGGTCAGAGGTCACCGGAGTACGTTGTCATGGCGCTTCAGTAGAGGATTCAGATCCGTCTCCAACTCCCTCTGCTTCTGTAATAAACCCTGAAAACACACATACAGGTTTGAACATCTGTACGTGGAAGGATCCTCATTCTTTGCACATCAGGATCCTTTAACTAAACTTTGTGCTGTTGTTTAAACTATCAAATATCATAAAGTAAATAAAACATCACATGTTCTGAAAGTAGGCGTCTTAAAACATCTTATTATGTCTGACCAACAGATCAAAACCCAAAATATTCAGGTTACAAAAATAAAAAACAATATTTTGTTGGAGAAGCTTGAAACAGGAGAATGATTGAAACAACTGATTTGCTGTCATTCACTTTTTGCAGTTCTACTAATCAATTAACTGTTGTATTGTTCAGGGTGTAGAGAGCAGTTTGTTATGTGTGTTACCTGCCGTAGCTGCGCCAGGCCTCTGAGGATCTCCTGCTGTCGGGGTGTGTGTTTGTTACGGAGCAGCTCCGGGTGGAGAAGAGGATCTCGATGTGAGGGATCAGGAGGAGCTGCTGACGAGGAGAAAGTCTAGTTTACTTACAGTTAACAGAGCTCAGGTCACCAATGACTGACAGGTGTCGGACTGTTTCTTTTATATTGTAATTTTATGATTAATAAAATAGTTTTCTGGGAGTTCTTTCTCTTCAAAACAGAAAAAAATTGAAAGAAATCCATCAATTACAGAATAACAAACATCACAAAAATCCCTAAGAAAAAGTGAGAATCCCTCAACTGCAAGTGTAGGTATAGTGTGTGTGTGTGTGCGTCTAACCTGTGTGTATGTGAGGTGGGGGTGTGTCAGCAGACTCCAGTGGATCCAGGTTAAAGACTTCATCAGTCCGGACGTAAGGAATGAACTCCAGGACAGGAGGAGGAGGAGGAGGAGAGGTGGAGGAGGTCGGTGCCTGCTGACTCTGAACTCTGTGCCTGACAGCAGGGACCGGAGGAGAGCGCCCCCTGCAGGAGACGACGACACGAGACATCAAAACAGAGAAGTCACTTCACCATCCGGATCAACAGAGCTGCTGACTGGACAGGTTTTTATTTACACAATAAAAATGTGTTCATGGGTTTTCACAGCTAACTGTCAACATTGCTACAAGTTACACCAAACTACTAATAGTTGCTGTAAAGCTGCGTTTTTATTGCCTAGAAGAAATCAGTGTTCAACTGGAAAATTTCCACTAATGCACTTCTTATTAATTGTGAGGCTTGTGTACCTATATTGTCTTCAAGTCTATGAGCAGCAGCAGCTGTACAGAAATGTGAAATCTGACAGCAGGTAACTACAATATTAATATTGGTTGTAACAAAGCAGTTATTTAAGAACTTTGTATTTCATGGAAAATATTCAGATATTATAAAAAAAACAGACCTACAAAACAAAGTATTACCTCTTTAAAGATGAAGAAAACAGTCAAGATATCAACAGTTGCTGCTCACCTTTCACTGTTGATGGCTGCGTCATCGTGTCCCCTGGAAACGTTCTCCACCTGCAACAAGGGAAGAAACGGGTTTATCAAACAAAATTATGGACCGGAAGAGAATGGGAAAGTTTTATTCCATCCATCCGTTCATTTTCTTCCGCTTATTCGGGGCCGGGTCGCGGGGGCAGCTGCCTGAGCAGGGACACCCAGACTTCCCTCTCCCCGGACACTTCCTCCAGCTCTTCCGGGAGGATCCCAAGGCGTTCCCAGGCCAGCTGGGTGACATAGTCACACCAGCGTGTCCTGGGTCTTCCTCGGGGTCTCCTCCCGGTGGGATATGCCAAGAACACCTCCTGAGGGAGGCGTCCCGGGGGCATCCGAAACAGATGCCCGAGCCACCTCAGCTGGCTCCTCTCGATGTGGAGGAGCAGCGGCACCCTTCCGGGTGACAGAGCTCCTCACCCTATCTCTAAGGGAGCGCCCCGCCACCCTGCGGAGGAAACTCATTTCGGCCGCTTGTATCCGGGATCTTATTCTTTCGGTCATGACCCAAAGTTCATGACCATA
>CAEMYA010000287.1:902603-929165 GCA_903131615.1 Diplodus sargus | reverse complement strand
TTTTAGATAAAAAAATAAATAAATAAAGGCAAAAAAAAAAAGCTTTTCTGAAGAAGGAAGCCGCTTACCTTCCGGTTGGGACTGGTTCTGGTCTGTGTGGGGTTGGAGCAGAGGTTCTGAGGAAGAGAGGGAGGAAGAAGAGGAGGAGGGTTGGCTCTGGACACCAAGGTCCTCTCCTGCAGAGCGAGGAGCTCCGCCTGCCTCTTCATCCGACTCTCCTGTCTGTTCCTCTGCAGGGAGGCCGGGTAACGTGCCGAGGCTGGAACGAACTGACGACTGGGCCTGGAGGAACAAAACGGAATACCGACTGACTGGGACTGAGACTTTTTGGTGGATTTCCTTCTTGAAAACAATATGGAGGTTGTGGGAGTTTCTGAACTGACATCTACCTCTGTGTGTTCCACTCTGGCCTCCTCTTGTCTTTCCTGTTTCTCTCTGTCCTGGAAAACGCCTCGTATGGGTCTCCTCCACTTCCACCTCCTCCTCCTCCACCTCCTCCAGGAAGACAGATGTTCTCCTTGCCTGTTCTCAACACTCTGGTCCTGCTGTTAGGAGGAGCAGCAGCAGACAGAGATGGAGTTGGCTGGTACTGTGCAGAGACGTGAGGAGTCTGAACTCTGTCGGCGGTGAGCGGAAGAGAAGGAGCTTCTACAGACAGACAGAGAAAAGATGAGCTGTGTCAGGAAGGATTTTCACAGACAGAGATGGAGTTCAGTATTTGATGGTTTGCTGTGGATGTACTGAGACACAAGGCTGAAGTCTGCCTCGCCCCAGAATTTTCCACAGTGGATAAATATTAACATGCCAGTTTTGGACTTCAGTATCTTTTCCATAATGATGATAGAAACAGTAGTTTATAGTTGTGTTACCTGTCTGTACTGCAGTGTCTCTGTATGTGGAGGCTGAACTGCTGCCCTCCTCCAAACACTCGCCCTGTCCTGTCACTGCTGGACACAAACACAGAAACAGTTAGTACAGTTTTGCTGTCTGTCCTCCAGCTTCATCAGCGTGACTGCAGCAGGCCGTGCTGAACTTTAATGAACCTGATGTGTTTTCTCAGGTGTCTCATGGAGCAAAGCAGCTCGAGCATGTTTTTTGGGGCCAGTTTTTGTACTGCGTGTGTTTTGGTCTGTATTGCAGCGACACTGCAGAAGCTCTGCTCACCTCTGGGCTCCAGAATCTCTTGATGTTGGTCGTCTTCTTTGTTTGGCTGCTCAGCCTGATGGCTCGGCTGCTCCTGGAGGACAAACGTTGATAGAAAACAGTTCAGTGACGGTATGGAGAAAATTAGCCTGGTGGAGAATCGTGCACTTCTGTTGTTTTTGTGTGTGTGTGTGTGTGTGTGTGTGTGTGCTCTTCACCTTCTTCCTCTGTGTGTCCAGCTCGTACCGTCTCTCCAGCATCTCTCTCTCCAGCGCCACCCTCCTCTCTTCCTTCTCCTCCTCCTCTCTCCTCCTCGCCTGTTCTTGCTCCTTCTGTCGCCGCCGCTCCTCCATCTGAGCTTCGATCGCTCTCTGGAGGAGACAGGAGGAGGAATTACAGCCACAGTCTGTTGGTATTTAAAGACGATTCCTCCTCTCTTCTCTCCTCCTCCTCCTCTTACCTGCTGTTCCAGCTGTTTGAGCCTCCTCCTCTCTCTCTCCTCTATCTGGGCCGGGTCCAGCAGGGCGGTCATGGTCCTCAGGTGGCTGGACGAAAAACACAGGAGAACAACACTAAACATTTACTCATGTACTTCCAGACCTCTGATCCACTGACAGCATCTTAGATTTGTTCAGCTGGTCAAACACAGTCAGTGGTGGAGCCATTGTTTTGTTATACAAAGGTTGCTGGTTCGATTCCCCTGGTCTGCATGTTGAAGGGTCCTTGGGCAAGATACTGCCGTGTGTAAATGTATGTATGAATTATTATAAGTCGTTTTGGACAAGCGTCTGCTAAATGCCCTAGAATGTAAAACGACGTGCTCATTGAAGGTCTCGATCATAAGTTCTTTTCTTCTTGTCAACATCAACATGTGATTTCCACTCAAATATAATCAACAGTCCTCTTCATCAACAGATAATTATGTTGATTTTACAGTTATATATATCTGTAAACTGGTCATACCTGGCTCTGGTCGGGTATCCGCTGGTCATATCTACGCTGGCTCCCCCGACGCTCTCCGCTCCACAGCTGCTCATGGCCTCCCAGACCAGAGACAGGCTGGACGTGGGCTCCCACTCCCCTCGATCAGAGCCGTTAGACGGTGCAGGAGGTGGAGCTGATGGAGCTGCGATCTGGACGGGAGGCCTTCTGTGCAGCGAGTCAAAGTGCGTGGCCCAGAGCTCGTGGTCCTCTGTCTGCACAGACACACAACATGAAGTCATCAACAGAAATAACACATCAACAAATAGTTCAACAATTACAAAAACTCTCCTGCCTGGTTTCTACTGTGTCTTCCTCTTGTGTATACTCTACCTGTCGCTGCAGCACCTTCTCTCGTCTCCTGCGTTCAGTCGCCTCCTCTCTCTGATGGTCCAGCTCCTCCAGCCAGCGTCTCTTCTGCTCCTCTCTCCTCTCAACATGCAGCATATCCTCCATCGGAGTGACCTCCTACAGAGACGACACAGAACACATTTCAATTTCATTTAAAAAAGCGTTAACGTTTTCGTGAAGACAGACCGACATCATCTTAACAAATCTGGTTCACATAATTATTTAAACATGGCTCATGGATCAGGATTTACCCCGAGTCTGAGGCTGGATCTGACGGCTGCAGGCAGTTCTCTGTGGCTGACGGAGCTCTGAACTGATAACACGCTCTCCGTGTCCTCCTCAGCCTGAAACACAGACACACAGCTTTTAAAGTTTTTTGTCTTTGGTTCCATGTCTCATAAATCAAACACTGTACATCATCATGTGTGTCACAGCTTTGATTTCTCAAGTAACAACATGATAAAGTCAGGGAATATATTACTTTGTAAGTGATGTAAAATAGTCAACACAACCAGGATGCAATATAAGATATGTTGCACTATTGTTCCCAGAATGTAAAAAGTTCATATTGTGCCTCTTTGTTCGTTAGTGGGAACAAGTTTCTTTCCTTTTCCTTTAAAATAAATGAAATATCTGCTGTACCTGCAGTCTGCCAGGAGCCGAACACTGCTGCTGCTGCTTCAGTGCCACTTGTTCATCTAACACACACACACACACACACACACACACACACACACACACACACACACAAAAATATTTCTCTTATAAGATTGCAGCTAACTGTTATTCTTATCATAAACTGTGTCTTGTAATTTTTGATCAGTGATTCCTTGTGTCAGTGAACTCATCTATATCCAGCCGATATTGTTGCTCATCTCTCTCCCCACCAGAGAAAAGCAGGGATGGATTTTTGTGTAGGATTTTACCTTTTCGAATGAGGCTTGTGTTTTGTTTTTGGCACTGATCATCTTTCTGACATTTAATAGCATGTTTTCGTAAAGGTTTGGAGACCAGTTTATTAAATCAATTATGGTAGAAAACAAATTGGCATCAATCAAACGCAATGGTTTGAAATTATTATCATGTAATAATTGTACAAATTTGAAGCTAAAGCTGTTGATAATTCTGTTATAAAATGTTTGAGTGAGAATACCTAGTTCTCTCCTCCACTGAGCCTTCTTGGCGTCGATGGCCGCTCTGCTCTCTGACTGTCGCTCCTCCAGCCAGCTGAACAGACATCCAGACGACCTGAACAACAGCAGCAACAATCTGCTCTGAAAACAGATTTCTAAAAACACATCGCCACACTGTGGCAGCATGATGACCCTGACCTGTAGCAATAATGCTGACAGGTCCTGCACATTTATTGTTATCAGGTACATAAATATAACAGTTACTGTATGTAACTCGTCCAGAACAAAGCTATTTGTGGAACACACAAACACCTGTTGACGTGGAGTCCTCACCTGCTTTCTTTATCCTGTGAGCTTCCTGTTGTATCAGCTCCTCCTCCGTCTTTCTCCTTTTCTCTTCCTCCATTATTTGAAGCACCAGAATTAGAGTCCATTTGATTTTCTAACAGAGAAAAAGACATGAAATTGTACATTATTTTGACAACGAGGGAAAGAGTCCGTTAATTTCACTCCATCCGTACCATTCCGGGTCCTCTGGTCCTGTGGTGGGTCTTGGCCATTGCTGGTGGTCTGGACTGTGTTGAGGATCTGCCGCAGCTGCTCACTGGTCAGACACACCACACTGTCTTTCTGTCCCGTGTCTCCAGTGGTCAGCGTGTCCTTTACCTTCCCACCCGCTCGTGTCCCCGTGTTCTGAGGCTGTCCTGGTTTGCCATTGGCTCTCAGGGAGCTGACAGCCGTGCTGTGTTTCTGTCTGTCCAACTTCACCTTCAGCCCAGAAATAAGGCAGAAAATGTTTTTCATCTTCAATAAATTTGATCTTAAAAAGAAATGGGATGCAATATGAAACTCACCTTAGCTTCAGCTTTGACGCTTCCCCCTTTCAGCTCATTTGTCTTGGATGATGTCAGAGTGGTGCTCTTCCTCCCGGTGTTGGCGGTGTTGGAGGCGGTTGCTCCTCCTGCCTTGCTTTTGGTTTCTTTGTGCCTCCCTGCCTGCTGTCGGGCTGGACGCTGCTCTCCCTGCACCTCCTCCACACAGGACGGCTGCCTGGAGCTCAGGATGTTCGCCGCTCTGGGCCTGCAGGACAGCTGCAGGGAATAAATAACAATTAAACCATAGAAGATAATACCTGCGAGGTTTGATTTTTCCCAAACAACATTACTGTCTACTTAGAAACATCAATATGTGCTGTACACTGCAATATGTGGACAAAAGTATGTAGACACGCAGGTGCTTTATGTGTAGACGTCTCATGGTCAGACTGTCAGGATGATTCCTACCTTTGTTGGATTCTTCTCAATGCCTGCAGGAAGGACATAAATACACAAATGTTAATTAATCACTAAAATCTCTGTAGATATGAAAAAGTAATTGGAACAACAAAAATAAAACTTAAGTCCCAATGTGCATGCTAACCGTTTAACAGACTTAAGTGTTGAAATTGTAGAAAATGTCAATTTTGCTGTAGTTTTTAATGACCTTTCTGGATACGAATGTTAATATAATCAACTGAAAACTATTAATAATTTATCTTTTGAGAAATAAAAACTATAATCCCTTTCATAACCTGAGGAAAGAAGCTGTTTTGTAGTTTGGTGGTACAGCAGGAAAACAAAGTTTACTTTGTTTCACGTAAAGGCTTAATAATAACTATTAATAGAAGGTAGGAGCCTAATAAGAAAAGCAAATAAGTGAGTGATATTTCCATGGAAAATAGTAAATCATAAAGCTGAGAGGTCTCACCATGACGGAGTAAAATCAACTTGGGTTTTCCATTTTCAAGTTCAAACAGCAGGCCGTCTCTGTTCACACAAAGGGGAAACATCAGAGCAAATAGTGGAAACAAAACATACGTTTAATAGCATTCTGTGTTATGTGTAAAGTAAAAGACCTGTTAACATTTTTAAATGTCTTACTATGTTTATGTTTTAAACTGCAGAAAACACAGATGAACTAAACTAAAAGGACAGGTCTGTGTGTTAGAGTCAAGTTAGTGTGGGACTCAACATATATGATATTAATCAGTTTAGATATTCAGTTTGTTGAACCTTCATTGATTATATGTATCTATGACCAAAGCTTTGTAACTTTGAACTTTGTTCCAGAAAAAAACGTTTGAAATTTCTCCTACGAAGGACCAATGAAGGAGCATCTGATCTTATCTTATCTTAAATATGTGCTTGCCTGCAGTCATAATCAAACTGATTGCTTTAAAATCAGAGTTTGCAGACTTCATCTCTGTGACACTGAGATTATGTGGCAGAACAGGACAAACTGTATCATGTTGCCAGGTAATGACATTAGTGTCACATGGTGCAGCGCAGTAAAAAACATAATGTGCAAACAGGCAATATTTCACATGGTGACAGATTTATATTCACTGGTCTGCTTTATGACTTGTCCTGTTTCATGTGAACTGGCTTTGGTTGGTGAAAATGGCGCTTTAATATTGTTTTGGGAAGTTAACAGGAACACCAGATCAAACCTGCAGCTCATTAGTGGCAGGTCATAACATAGAGGTGTTTGTATTGTACTTGTGCAATTAGAGGGTTTTTATGTCCCCGATTTCATAATGTTTTTTGTTGCTGCTGTTGTCTTCTTTGCAGGGAACTCTAATAAAACATTAGAATAATGTTTACAGGTCGATATTTGACTGACTTCACCCTCATTTCTTGATGACAAACCACCATGAACAACAGCGACGACAGCTCCTTTAACTGTCATCTGCACTGTGCACGTATTAATCTATACGCTAATGTCTCATGTTTTACAGAAAGCATTAGCTTTTTGATCACAGTTCGATCAAGCTATGATTGTATTTCACTGCGACACATTCGCTCAACATGTTAGCCTAGCTAGCTACTGCTACTGTGACAAAAACACACTCACCCGAGATTCATGCTGGCTGGAGATATTCATAAAATGGCGGCACGTTAACCGTCAACCCCATGAACAACAGAAACAGACAGTTAGTAACTAATGTCTGATTTAATAAAAGCGTTTCTGCTCTGCTCAGCACTGACCGCACTGCCAGTCACACACGCCAGTTCCTGGTTGCTTAATTGTGTACGTTGGTTGCTAAACACGACCAAGAACGGCTTCACTGATTGGCTGATTCTTTTGATTGTGGCTTTAACGACCAATCACACGTCTTCATTTGGACGGTCCGTTAGAAGATGTTGCATTCACGGCGGCTGGGAATTTATTCAAAACGACGATAAATCAGATTACTGACGTTACTACTCGTTATTACCAGTGATGCGATGTAGCGTGGTACATTTACTCAAATACTGTACATAAATACAATTTAGATGGATTTATATTCCATTTTCTGCTTCTTTATACTCCCCCTAATACATTTTGGAGGCAAATGTCATACTTGTATTTGATAACTTTCGTTACTTTGCAGATTACAAGCTGAGTCAAAGTAGAATATATTTACATTATTTTAGATTGTGAGCAATCAGATAAAAGAAAAACAACCATTTCTCTAGACCAGAAAAATGCTGAATATCGAATCCCTCGTATGCATTATATACACACATGTAAATACATGTAAGATTTACTTTTACTTGTACTTTTTATACTTATAGCATTAGATATAGTTAGTTATAGATTGTTGATATCAGAAAGTTGTATGACTTTTACTTAAGTAATATTTTTTATGGGTGTGTATGGGTTCTTTTATTTTTAAAGAAAGAAAGAAACAAATAAACAAACAAAACAACACAGCATTCCTCTTTGTACATCTTAAGGGTTTGTTACTCTTTTTTTTAAGTTTTAATATATTCCTTAAATTTGCACAGGAAACTTATATAGCCAGGGGACATTTGGGGACATTCATATTAATGTATTTTATATTTACCATGCATGATTAATATCTTCACAATAGGGTTAATATAATATTATTGCTCAGTTCAATGTTTATATCCTCATTAAATATACCCCAGTATATAATTTTTCCAGTGGAGCCCAGACAGTGATCGAGTTTATACAAGAGTAAAATAAATGTTAAAGATTCTAGTTTATTATTACAAAAGCTGCATTTGTTGCCAGTGTCTAAAAATATAGATAAATAGAGATTTGTTTGATGAGGCTTGTTTGATGAGTGTTGTGTTGGTAATTTGTTTAATTATTTATTATTCCACCTCGGATTGTTGATATGAAAATAATGTATGTAGTTCCAGCAGCGGACTGTAGGTGGCGCCAAAGCGACGCAGTCACGCAAACGAACTGTAAAAAGCCAAACAGGCTGCGTTAGCTTCACTGTAATGACGTTAGCCTCCTGAATGTTTTTTTCCGCTGTTAATGAGTTTGGATACCGGGGACCGACATCCATGAACCTCTGCGGCATTTGAAGCATTCCCACGGTGGCCTCCGCGAAGTCAGCTCGGTGTCCTCCCGGTGATCCTGACGGTATGTTTTTATTGTGACAGCTCGCTGCCTCTAACCGGAGAGAGACTGCGTAACGTCAAACCGTGATGTTAGCTGTTTAGCTAGCGTTAGCATGCGAGGCTACTTTAAACGGCAGCTAGTGTCGAACAAACGTCAGCGTTTTGCATCAGTGCCCGGGACACGGAGCAGCAGTTAGAGAGGACCGTTGGAGCGAGATGACACGAAGCGGCGCGGAGCTTTACTTTCATACTAAGCTGAGTTAAAATGAGTAAGCTGACTTAGCTAGCTAGCGTGTTGCCAGGCTAAGGTCAAGAAGCTGGCCAGTCTGACAGCTAACGCTAACAAATGTGGTACCCAGGAGTCTATAAACGTGCTATGTGGCAGCCAGCCATACTGCTACCAGTTAATAGCAGCACTGGCTAACGTTATAATCCGGTTATCATTGGAAGCTGGGCTGGTGTCGTTTTCAAGATCAAGAGGTGGGTCTGTAAAAGTTTCATTAGCCCGAAGCTAGCTCGGTGTAAAATTAATTAAGGTCTCAATGGAGGTTGATGTATCTTCGGATTCGGATCGGGCTGCTGCAGGTAATGTTGGCTGACAGGTTATCTTGTAGTAATTAGGGTGTTATTACTACATGACATGTTGACGGTGCAGGTTTGGTGGCTTTGATTAGGTTTTAATTAGGAAGCTCCAGCTGCACTGGGTGTGATGATGACCATGCTGCTAGTCGTGTTTATTTGTTGTCAAACAACTGCTGCAGGACTGCCTTATCATGCTGCTCTGCGAATTACCTTACTATCAGTAAATAAACAGGCTGCCATTCATCAGATAGCTAATCTCTGGGTTTACAGTTTCAGTGACTGACGTCTTTTGGCCTCTGTGTTCTGCTAAATATCCTGCTGAGAGCATTTACAGTAGATCAGTACTGCTCATATTTGAGCAGAGAGAAAAAAAGGGGTTTGCTTCCTGTCTGTCTGTATTGGTTTTCTCTCATTATTTCATCAGTGGATTGCAAAGGACATCTTCCAGATCTCTATACTGAAAGGTTTGGGATTGTAATCACTAGATATTTCTAGGGAAATGCAGTTTGTTTTGCAGTAATCTGTGTGGTAGCCGTTTGATTATTTCTAATGGTAAATCAGACACAGTTTGTGCATCTTTGGTTGTCTAATCCTTAAAACTCCTTTATCTGCAAAATATTTCAATAGTTTCCTAAATTGCAGCTAGAATATAATGCCTATATAACATGATCCTCCTCAATTTGTGGGATTACATCGACCAAAAGCGTAATAACCAGTAATATTTGGATTTGTCAGTTTGACCTTCTTATGTTTTGTATTACCTGACAATTTTAAGGCTTGTAAATGTATTTTATCAAGCTGCCTGAATGGGTAAATACATCGCAGAATATAGATGTACCTTCAGAACAGTGTTATTTGTTGTTAAACAGCTTTCCAGAGTTTCAAGGATTGCCAAGTATTCAGTAATACAAATATAATGACGATACATAACAAGCCTAGCCATAAATTAAATCATTACGATAATTTCAGTTTGTGTGTAAATACTGAAATAATGATGTTTAATACACTGAAAGTCAACAGTTCTCTGTAGCAAATATTTTAACGTTAAATCTTGTTAAATAATTTGCTTTTCTGATGACGTGTGTGTGGAACTGATTGTTTAGATCCCATTTTGTGTGAATGTTGGCGTACCGGATTTAACCAGTGGCAGAGATCCGTGATCACTGAGCCAAATGAGGGTTTAACTGAACTTCATTATCCCGTAAGGCAACGTAAACAACTCACAACTGTTGTTGTGTGGAAGTCTTATCAAGCGTAGTCTGTGCCTGAGGGAAAACTCAGCAGACGTGTTGCAAATTTGACGTCATTGACTTTAGTTGTCAGCAGCACTTGCTACGTATCAGTTGCTTTTTGTTTTTTCTACTCTTTTGTGGGAAGTTACAGACGCCATCATGACCAGGTGTCTGACTGGGAATAGATGTGGTAACAGATAAAAGCATATCTGGTGTGAAAATGAAGGCAGTTATAAGCTTCATTCTTGAGCTTTTTTTGATTCTCACATACATGTTTGAAATGTGTCTGTTTAGAATTTGCTGTCATCGTCAAGATACTGTCACCTTTGGTAGTGAAGTTAAGTATTTAGTTTTGGCGTCCCGCCTCAAAAGTTCACAGAAATCTGTGATTACCATATTTTGATGACTTGAGTTTCACTCCTTCAATTTAAAGCCTGTATATATACCTCACAGTGTGGAAACGATCGGGATCTTTCTTCAACACATTTGTAAGGCTTTAACCACAGATCACTTGTATACTTGTAAAGAGACATTCATATAATCGTTTTAGTTTCTTAAAGATATGTTTTTACAGTTTTTATATAATAAGTGGTTGATGAAAACTGTATTTTAAGTGTCCTGGTCACATCTATCCAGTACATTCTCCTTTAGATGAGGTCAGTATGTGTGGGTTAGACTGTTGCGATGGATCAGAGGTCATTTTAATTTCATATTAATAGACCAACCTCATCCTATCGCTTTATCATCTCAGCAAAGTGTAGATGAGGGAAACAAAACTCCCCCTCCAAACTCAACTTCTTCCTCCTGCATCGCTGCGTCTCTTTTCTACAATGTAAACAAACCTCAGCCAGCATGACGTCTGTTTTTCTATAAGATCAGCGTTTACTGTCGCCAAACTATAAATACAAAATTGTGTGTTACAAAGATCTTACTGAAGTATAATTTAAATGGAAGTCTATAATTTGATAATTCAGCCTTTTCAAGGCAACCAACCAACATCTGGAGCTCTTACACTTAAAACATGGAGTAGTCCGTTCAAAGCAATGACGTAGGACCTATGTGCCTTTTGTTTGAATGAGGTTACATGAAGAAGGACAGACAGGTGGTTAACTTTGGGCTTAAATCAGCTTTTTTGGTCCCACAAATATAGTAAATTCTACAAAAGATGACATTCACACAATCGTAGTACGGGATTGTAATACAACCAGAGCTCTGTGCTAATTAAATCAATTTCTTTTTTGTGTGTAACAGATTGATCAAAGCTGTCCGTGTCATTATTAGTAGCAGTTTGTTTCTTTCATATTCCATCAGTGCAGACCTGAGTGTCAGCGTGAGGTGACTTGATGAATAGAAAGTCTTTATTGGAGAAGTCAGGTGACAATATCACACACAAGATGACTATTGCTCCTGTGAAGTAATGACAGGCAGTAATCAGCTTTTTAATTGAAAAAGGGGAGAAGACTGCATGCTGGAAATTAATCTAATGACCTTCACACACATCAGTTACACAGACCTATCAGGAGACATGCTGCTGCTTGTCGCGATCCATTTCCTTCCCGAGCTGCTGAAGCTTGTTAACATGTCGAACATGTCGAAGGTTTATGCACTCAGTGGCCACATTATGAAGTACACCTGTTAAATCTAATACGATCCAATCCAATAGCCATAAATTCGACCTTTAGAAAGATAATAATGTTCGGTTTAAGTTCAACTTCATTCACCTCCGAAGGGCAATTGGTTTTGCAGTATAAAGTGCAACGTAAAAAGAAGCAAACAACATGAAATATGGATAACAAAAGCTCAGCAGCACTGCATCAACGAACAAGCACAACCATCAGGACAGCAATAAAACAACACTGTGATGGATATCCTGCCTTCCCGCTAAATAAAGTATGACCAGCAGAGCTCAACAATACAAAAATCTGTCTAAACCGTCCTACAGGTAGTCCAGAATACACTCTGTGTTTATCACTGAGGTTGTAGTCTGTGGTGACATTTTCCAATATTTTACCCGACAAACACGACGGTGGAAAAATATTACAAACAGGCTACAGATTCCACGGTTTGGACCGAAAAACATCATACTTGAGTACATGTATGTGACTCATTGATGTGAAGGTCCTAACAGCTGACTGACATGTCGGGGGGGTTGTGGTTGCCGCAGTAACGCCACAGTCTTCAGTTATGTGGCGAGGAAGGCGCCCAGATGATGAGGATGATGATGGACACGCGTGGTCTTGGTGGTTGTTTTGACCGATGTGAGCTGTTGTCTCACTCAGCAGTTGTTGATAGGACGGATTGTTCTCCTTGCTGTGTGTGTGTGTGTGTGTGTGTGTGTGTGTGTGTGTGTGTGTGTGTGTGTGTGTGTGTGTGTGTGTGTCGCTCAGCAGCTGCTGAGGTCTGTCAGGGGACACGGTCAGCAGCTGTGTAAGTGTTCCTGTGTTTTTCCCAGTTGTAGTTTGTGATGTTTGAGACTGACAGATGTGTCTGGGGTTTCTCTCCCACAGCGCTGCACGATACAGACACAGAGCTGGATCTGTTTTTCCTACACTATTTTTTCCCCGTTCCTTCCATGCCTCCTCCAATAACTCAGTTATTTTAATTGCACCCTCCGTCCTTGTATAGCGTCTCCTTTCCTTTAATAGTCATTCTTTTATTTCACTGCCTCTTCATTGTCTTTGATTAATTATTTTGCCTCCTTCACTCCCTTTCTTCCTCTGCTTCCTGTTGCTAATTCTCCTCCCCTCGTAATTACTTCCTCCTGTCATTTCCTTCTGTCCTCTCGTCATTCCTTTCTTCCCTTCCTCCTTCATCACATCCTCCATTCCTTGACCACCTCCTCTTTTGTTCCCTAATCTTCAAGGAAAAGCTGAACTGGCACTTGTATTGAATACATCACCTTTATTTTACCTAAGCGACTATCTATGACGCTTGAGTCCAGATCCCATTTTTCTGCTCTTTTTTTGGTGTTTGTTAGCTGCACAATGTATCGCAAAATAATCAAAATCGCAATATGACTTTGTGCATTATCTGAATGGCAAGAACAAATGTCACACAACAGTGTTTTATTAACATGTTGAAGTGCTGCAGAGATGTGATAAAACGTGTTTGTTTGGCAGAGACCAGGAGAAACGCCATGTCATCATGATTTTAGCTTTTCAATGGCAATGAAAAAAACTGTGATGTAAAATGTAATCATCCATAATGTGTGTGTGTGTGTGTGTGTGTGTGTGTGTGTGTGTGTGTGTCAGCAGTAGCTACGTCCAGCCCTTATTTAGCATCATTTAGCCTGGCTGTGTTACGCTTCACTAATGCAGCGACTCAGCAAAATCCCACACAAGCAGCTGAGTTCATGTGGATGATGATGATGATGATGATGATGATGATGAAGACATCTTGGCATTCTGGCATCTTATTCAAGCTTAGATTTATAACAGTACCACTAAGACACTGAAGATTTTAACTAAACAATATCCAGAAGTGTAAAAGTATCAGACCAATAGTCAAAATATTTATTTTTTGCATTTGTTTTGAAAGTGATACAGTTCTCTCATTATAGATAATAATATTTGAGTGAAGCAATTTGAGTGAAAAGTTTAAATTTTCAGAATATTTTATCATTTGGTATTTCCTGCTTCTGCTTTAATGACGGCGTGCACTCCGGCTCACATGGGCTCCACAAGTTTCTGCAAAACCCGATGACTCATGTTATCCCCGCATGGTTCGACAGTCTTCCACAAAGCTTCTTGTGATGTCACAAACTTCTTGGCTTTTTAAGTCTCAAAGTTGTTCTGTCAAAGCTTTTTGGGCGTGTTTGGACTCGGATTGGATTATCCTGCTGCAGTATGAATCTTTTTCCACAAAGATCAAACCGGAGGGTGGAACGTGTCTCTAAAGAAAGGAGTGGTGCTTCTCCTTGGTCAGAGTGGAGCCACCTGTATGTAGGTGTCCAACATCATGTTTCACCGTGGGTTTGAAACGCTGTGGTATCATTCTCTCTCCTGTTCATGTCCTTATATATGCCTTTCTGTCAACGACATAAATCTCAAACTTGGAGTCATCCACTGCGAGATTCTGGTATTTCTTAGCCCACCTCAAATATGAGGCCTCGTTTCTATCCTGAGAAGTAGTTTTGTGCTACTCATCCTCTGAAACCGCTACAAGACGGCCGTCCTTTCACGCTGCTTTTGCACCATTTATGTACCAAATTCTGTATCTGTGATGAAGTTTCTTTTCCATTTCTCAGGGATCTACGCTTAATGTATTGATCTTCTGATGGCGTGGTCACTTTCTCTGTGCCTGGTCACGCTTTGGATGCAACTGATCCAGTTTCTGTCAAGTGTTTAGAGTGACCTGAATTGCTCCCTCAGAAAAATGTTGTCCAGCCATAACGTGAAGCTGAGAGAGACGCTGCGTTTTAGAAAGATTTTATGTTTTCAATTTAATCGATATATTTACCACTGAAGTTTCAGCTTTCCTCGCTTGATTGTTACACGTGTCACTTCTTCATGTGAAGAGGGTCACTTAGAACAGACAGGAAACAGATCTGAAGGGTTTTTCTCTTGTCCATCAGTATCATCACAGTCCATTTATGTCCTATCTGGATCTGTGCATCCATACTCTGCTGCCTACCTGCTGGGTCACGTCAGGCCAATGTAGAACCTGCTTCACTAGCTTAATGTTGCGCCTTATCTTACCATCAAAATACCAGATTTTTTCTCCATTTGGGATCCACATGCTGAAATTAGTTTCTATCAGCAAAGCTCCTACACGGCGATGTATATGCTGCAGCTTAATGTGGTTCTTTCCCCCCCAGTTTGTGACATTTTTAATCCCGTCAACTTCATTGAGGAAACAGCAGGCACTGAGCCCTCTGATCTGATGTAAATTTGGTTATGTGGTGCAGACCGGCTCAGCTGAATGTTGTCACAAAGCGATGCTGGATGAATTAACTGCCCCAAGAGCCATTTGCATCAAACTTTATCGAGGTCAGATGAGGCCAGATGAAAACGTCCACACGTCAAAGGAAAAATGAAACGATTTGGTCATTATTTATTCCGACACAGTGCTCACGTTAGCCGTTTCCTTTTTGAGGGGGCTCATGTCCAAACCGTTGTGACAGATTTATTTGTCACTTTGGCCTCAGTTTCAGTCGACCCGGAGGATGTGGTAGTGGTTGCTAGGTGCGGTTAATGTTTGTCATGTCAACAGAAGAAATATGTTGATTTGAGAGTTGCTATTTCTGTAAGTCGATTTTAGAAAAACAACCCACGCGGCTACATTCATAACATCCACGCCTGTCACCGGTTTCATGGCAGTTTTTCTGTTGTAATCGTTTCTGGTTGTGTCACAGGCAGAAATGATATCATCTTTCCGATTCCCCACCAACACAGCTCTGATTGGTTTGTTCTTTTTACAGTTGGGAAACAGTTACAGAGATTCATCTGAATATAATCTGATTACCTCAGATGATTTACAGGTGTATTTGTTGTTCTGTAAGCAGGTTTTAGTCAATGGTCGGCTGAAATACATCACATACGTAGCAGCTGAGAGAAAACTTTTGCAGCCAGCTGTGTTGCAGCTGATGGAGCAGAGTAGTGCTGAAACAGTTGGCTTATTAGTTTTGGATTTTAATTAATTGAGGTAAGAAGTTCATTAATCTGATGTTTGTTGATCAGATTGAAAGAGAAATTTATAAATATAACACTAGTTTATGTGAATCGTTGTGGACATTTCTCATTACTTTTTATTGATTAAACCATTAATTGAGTTCTTTGTTTCAGTTATTTGTCTTTGTTTTTCCTTTTGGCATTTTGTCTTTACTGGACAGTTTGAGCAGGAACAGGAATCTTAAGGGGGTTAAAAAAATTAAACGTGGCTGTTATCTGGTTAAAGCGCTCGCAGACTTCCCACTAAATCGTTCATTCGTGTCATAACGACGCACGTACCGTAATATTTCTGAACAAATTGTCCCTGAAGCTCTAAATTTAATGTATTTGCAGAAAAAAACGTAATTATTGTAGTGTGATTTTATAAATCTTTAATCTTTAAATTCAGTTTGTTGTCCAAAAGGAGAGCACAGGTTTGAGATTTCACATTGTTTTCATTCATTCATTTAGTCTGTAATGGAGAATTGAAAGCAAATAGAAATGGTGCCAGCCTGACTGGACCAGCAGTCAGTCTACATTTTCCCGGGAGATTTCCTGCCCGGCACCGGTTTTTAAGTAACCATTCCAAACGTTGATGGGGTCATAACATTGTACAACCAACATTCAGTTGATGATACATTAAAGAAAACATGTCTTTTGGGAATTTAACTGAGCAAACAAGACTAATCGTTTTCATACCAAGAAGGAAAGCTGTGTGGAAGAAACAGTACATTTTGATTTCAGTTCAGCTAAAACATCAATCATTCATAAGTGATTTTAATATTCTAATAACTTTTGAAAGTTTGTGAAATCTTGCAGAATGTTATCAAAGGCTTCTAAAACTCTGTAATACCAGTTTAGTATTGGCTTCTCTTTTCCTTTTAAACGTCTCTACCAGACAGATGATGTCTTCTGGAAATGTGCTGCACATCTTCACGAACCCTTCAGATTGATCACAGATGCAAGTCTTTGTCTACGTGCAGCGCTCGTACTCTTAGATATTCCTGGAAGTGCTTAATTGGCTCTATCTCTGACTTACAGAAGGACAGAAGGATTCCCTCCCTCTCTCTCGCTCTGTCTCTCATACACACTCTCACACACACACACACACACGCACACACACTCACACGGCCCTTCAGTCAGAAATAGCAGCTTAATCAGTGTGACGATGTCATAGAGCTGTAGTGAGCCCACGGCTTTGTCCCAGTGATAGATGATGATGTAAGATATGCTCACACAGGTCTTGTAAGCTGATTGGCTGCCTGCTCGGGTCATTCACCACACCTGGCAGTACACAGTGGGCCGATTAGAGGTCGGGTTGTTTGTCTGTTTGTTTATTTGGACCTTGTACTACCGTGCTGCTACCTGCAGCTTCTGTCTGACAGACGGGTTCATGCTGGCCGGAGGTGGCGGAGGGACAGAGTGGAGACGAGATGTCTGTTATTGTCAGACAACATCTTTGTGGACGGTAGCCAGCGCTGCATGGACTGGGACCAGTTTGGTATCCTTTACCGTGATGTGTTTGCTCATAATCGTAGCATCAAAAGGTGATAATTGCACATCCCTAATCCCAAAATGTGAATATCTATCTAATCACCAACAGCCAATCATGAATATAATATCTGTGTCAATATTTAGCAGTACCAGGTTATTTACTCCAAATATTGTTTTCATAGAATGTTTCCTCATCATCACCCGGCACAAGGAGACAGAGGGATTGAGAGAAGGGATGGGAGGTGAGGGGATTTAGGAGAGGGATGAAGGAGACGGGAGGAGGAGGAGGAGGAGGATAGTATGTGCTAAGGAGAGAGTATCGGGGGAGGCGAGTCGTCCTTGTTTTTGACCTCTACCAGCCTATTCGCAGCCCTCGGCATCAGACCACATACAGGACGCTGCCCGATAGGAACACACACCTGTTGTCTGTGTGCCAGGAATTCACTGGAGACACATATAGATCCGACAAGACCACCGTACAGAGGGCTCACCAAACACCAGCTGTTCACCGAGTACCCCATGTGCATTATCTACCTCTGTGTGACCCGATACTACATAACAAATCTAAACCAGGGTTGAAATTGATGGTCAACTTTCAGATTTGGTGGCTTGTTTATACCAAGGCATTTGTCCCTTTTGCTTTATTTGTTACCTGCAGCACTCTGCTGAAAGTAAACCCCCAAATTCTGCCCTTACAGTTTTGTCCAAACAAGTGCAAAACACTGAATCACATGTTCAGTCCTCAGAATACAAACACCATCAAGTTCAGACAACTGAAGCAAAGCAAACTTAGTAACTTATAAGTTATTGTACATCATCCTCTGGACCGTCTGGCCTGCTTGAATGAGAATGATTATTTGATATAATGCATCAGCAAATATGAAATACATTTTCATTTTGTGTGTTCTGTGAGATGAAATTAAATATAAAGTGTTCAAAATTGAAAGTCAGTATTAGATAATAATCTCTTGAGTATTCAGCTGGACCACTGACCTCCCAGAGACAATGTGTGTGTGTGTGTGTGTTCTTATTTTAACGTGTTGGATATTTGGTGTGTGTGTGTGTGTGTGTGTGTTTGTGTGTGTGTGTGTGTGTGTATGTGTGTGTGCAGTGGAATGTTAGAAGTCACGGATCATCAGGCTGGTTTCACTGATCCCAGAACAGAACAGATGTGACCTGATGTTTACTGTTTGCTGCTAACTTTAGATGTCATTGCTCATGGGAAACACTGCTTAAAGTGTGTGTGTGTGTGTGTGTGTGTGTGTGTGTGTGTGTGTGTGTGTGTGTGTGTGTGTGTGTGTGTGTGCGTTTTCCACCCTGCATCTGGGGATCATGCTTGGTCAAGCTTGGATCGTGACTTGAGCTGAGACTGTGAGATGTCTAGTTTCCATCGCGGCTGAATACGTGCGGGGTGCTGTGAGGAGTCGTGACCGGAGCCTGTGATGTGGGCCCGCCGCCAGCGTGGTTTTGTACAACAGGAACAGCGTAGTTAAAGGCGTTTCTTACCTTGATGACATGTTGGAAGTTTGAGGTTTTCAAGGTTTTCAGTAATCGTATGGTGCCTGCAGCTCAGCATAGAAAAGAATTTAAAAAAAATTGAGATTCTTGTAAGCAGTTACTGCTCCCAGTGATAAAAGCTGAACACTTGAACTTGATACTGGATGCTGAATAGAAGTCGAATTTGTTTCGAGGTCAAAATCTTTTAATCATGGTGGTTTAAAAACAAGGTGTTGTTTTTGTACTGTGGCAAAGCAGCATGTCTCGGATTTGTGGTGCAATTCATCTCCTTCCTTCAGGATTATCGCCTTTCAATGTACCATCTTCATGTTGTGTAATTACCTCCTGTGATATGAGAGTTCTCATTTTCACATTGCATGAAATTGCATATCTACACTAGGACTGCAGTTAACTGTTTTTCTTTATCAATGAATCTCTTCTATCAATGAGTCATTTGGTCGATAAAATGTCCAAAAATAGCGACACGCTCATCAGTATTTCCCTGAACGCAGTGGCATAAATTCACAGGCTGATATCACATACGATATCTCATGTGATGCTGCAGATAAAAACAAAAACAACATTGGATCTTGAGTTGTTTTCTTCAGTTCTTTTATTCAAACAACACGAGGTGATGAATCCTCTCGGCCCCTCTAGTTGTTTACTGTAAACAGAAAATCTGTAAAGGCGTGTCTGATGCCCTCGATGGTTGATATGACTTCATGGTTTTGCACAGTGTTTTGCGTCCCGCCTCGCCTGAAATAAACCGCATCTCTGCTAATGCTTGAAGAAATGTAGAATTAAGCTCATTAACCTTCAGGGAAAACAATCAGAGGCGCCTCATCACAATAATAAAGGCGACATGTTTAATGAATGAGGAGATTGTTTAAAGGTCACGTATTCACTTCTCTGACAACCAGATGAGATGCATCAGGATGCGTCTGATTCAGCTCAGCAGGTGATGATTCAACAACGATGTCGTACGATCGTTTTGTGGCCATGAATCTTCCAGCGAGTTGCTGTCGAGGGAAAAAACAAAATAACTGTTTGTGTTGTTACAAGCTGTGAAAAATAGAAACAAACATTTTAATCAGTCACAATCAGGGTTGGATGTGTGAGTATAAACCGTGGTTGAAGTTTGATGCAGTTGAGTGCACACCATGTCAGAAAATAGTGAGAAGTGTTTCCCAAGGGCCGAGATGACGTCTTGATAAGCGATTATCAATTAAGTTGGCTGTTAATTTAATGGCAGAGAGCTGATTGTTTAATCGATTCATCACTGCAGCTTTGACGTTCGTTAAACTGATGTTACAGATGAGAAGAGTTGTTGTCTTCTGTGTCGTAGGGAGGTTTGTGTTAGAAAGCGGTCGCAGCGTATCTGAACTGTTGCGTATGGGCGCTGTGTTTGTCTTTAACACCACTTAGCCCACACCGTGATATCATCAGCGGGCGTCTTGCCTCTCTACAGCTGTGACACTGACCAGATGATGCCTTCAGAGTCACACACGCAGGCCGTGACGTCATTAATGACCCTGCTCCTCTCCTCCAATCACCCTCCGTCTTCGCTCCCTTTTCTTCCAGTCTTCTTCCCTCTTTTCATGTCTTCAGGCAGGCGACGATGAGTCATTTTGGGGAAGATTTGGGATGCATGATGGGATTGGAGGCGGTGCTAATTGAATTTCTGAAGTGTTATGTTCAAGACGTCTCTTTGTTGGCTCACTGTTTACATGAAGGTCGTCACAGGCGTGTAGGAGGTTAATGATGAGAAAAACAACATTTAAATGCAGACACAGTTTACATTATAATTACTCATGTTGCATTCAAACGACAATATAATATAAAAACAGCAATTTACTATATCAGACAATCATTTTTCCTTCAGTTGACTAATGGGGATGTTTTGAAAACTGCACCATCGTCTCTGGTGTAATTTGAATTATTGACCTCAATAAAAAAATGGATTATTTACATGCTTTTAGAAACAGTCTCCATTACATTTGTATGTTTGATGTGGTAATTACAAAAACATCTGGACTCCATTGTTTTCATCGCCAGTGGCATTGTTTAAAATGCTAATCATTTATAATTGTGTGTTATTGTTTTTATTTTTATTTATTTATTTCAATGTTACTCAGCAACAGATAGGCTTTGATTTCATTCTGTTTGTTTTTTTTGTGTTTTGGAACGGGAGAATACATCCTGAATAACAACAGATGACTGATAGTGTTTTGAAATTCAAATCCGTTTCAGATTATCAACAGAAAGCTGTGAGGAGATGTTTGAGCACTACGACAAAATCATGGACCGTATCGCTATACTTTGTTTAAATCTCATACTTACCGACGTATTTGACCACTGGACTGAAAAACCCTCTCATAAAAGTAGTTTGCCTATGCAGTAGGAAGATGCAAATATTCTTGACAGTGCTACATGACACTGGAGAAAAAGGCCTGTGGTGTTTCTTTTGCCTACAGCAACCAGAACGCACTGCGCTGCACCGGACCAAGAAACACTCCCAATAGTGGGTGAGGTACTGCGAGTTGGGTGGTGCTTTGTTGTGCTCATCATCCGGTTTGAAACAGGAAACAGTAAAGCGGCCTATATCTAAACAGTACACTCTAAATATTTCAAGGCAAAATATTGAGGTGGTTCATATTTGATCAGCATTGCCTTGTTTTTACAGTTTTTCCGCAGTACAGAATGAATATAGCAGCTGCTCCCGCTTTACAATATTCCTCTTTTGCAGCTTTATATGATGTTAAAATATGTTTCTGAAACATTTTAGCTGAGAAAAAAGGTAATGTGTTAACAAGATCTTGATTTATTGTTTATCAGCAGTGCCTAGTTGAGACCAGAGTGAGAGGAAAGACGGGCGACTCAACTAAAATGCAGAAGTACCAACTGTAGCTGATGCAAATGCCCTTAAATCTTCCAGATGATACGTTTTGCGTCATTTGGCAGTTTTTTTGCCTGCAAAAGATTTGAGGGTTCTGGCTGCAGACAAGATGTAGAGAAGTGTAATATTATTGATTTGCGTGGACTACCAACATTGTAGTGATACAAAGAGGCTTGAAAATTGGCAAAGTTCTGGTTTAAATAGCTTAAAACTCTGTGTTTGTTCAGAAATGGCTCTCAGAACGAGGTTAGGACTGCTGACAACCGGATTACCCCACTGACTGAGCTATATGGAGATTAAAAATATGTGTGTGTGTATTTATGTGTGTGTGTGTGTGTGTGTGTGTGTGTGTGTGTGTGCGCGCGTGTGTGCGCGCGCGCGCGTGTGTGTGTGTGTGTGTGTGTGTGTGAGAGAGACACAGTCTGGTTGAAGCCTAGGTGTTGAAACATTTGATGTCAACTGTTTGTGGCAACATGCCCAGAAAACTGTGTGGGTTTTATTTTTATACGCTCTGCCCGGTTCAGACTCGATTAGATCAGAGCTGTGGTAAATGAGAATATGCTGAAGATGCTGTAGTGTAATGTGTCAGGGATTCCCAAAATCTGTTTGCTCAGGCTACATGTCGGCAAACATGCTCCGGTCACAGCTAATAGCACAGGAAAAGCCTCAACTTATGTAACAACAGATAACTGCACTCGTCAATGGATTTAATGACCTTGTGAATGTAAAATGGGTGAACACTTTTATCATTTAACACTTAATCTTTACATCTTCTCCCCCTGCAGGAAGCGGTGACCCTGCCTGACTGACACCCTGCTTCTCCTGCCCTCCGCCCATCTCTGCCCCCCCACCCCCTGTCCTGTTGGGGTCTCCGTGCTGCCGGCGGTGGATTGGAGCACTCTGATTGGAGGCTTTGCGAGGTGGTTTTTCGGTCTGGCGCCGCCTCCCCCCGGGGCCGGCGTGCGCTCCCAGCAGCCCGTGGTGCCCTGTGCCCCCCCCTCCCCGTCACTGCACACCAGAGCCCATGCCCAGGGTAAGAACCAGGACCACCAGGACCAGGACCACCCAGTGGAGATCCCACAGATCAGCGTCATAGAATAATCTCTGCGTATGAGTATCGTGTTCACACAAGCAGATCGGTTTCGAGTTTTGATTAATCAAATGTCACTTCCTTTTTTTTTGAAGCAAACTGAGAGTCGTGAACATGAAATCACCAAAACACAAGAGAGGAAGGTTTTACATCACTTCCCTTTACTGAGTAGTATTTATAACACTTAATAAGAATTTCATTACATCAGACCGATGAAGACGTCTTCTTCTTTTCTTGTTTTTATAACATAGTTGTATATCATGTGTATAGTTGTTTATCATAAAATTAAGCTACAGTGTGTTATGAAATCAGAGTAGGTTGATTTCATCCACCAGGATCAAAACAGAGTGCAAATGCAGCGGAAACAACTTGTTCTGATTTACATTAAATGTTTCTTCTGTACTCAGATTAAATAAGCAGCAGAGGACAGGAGTAGTTTGAGTGAAGGTGTGGCTCCCGTTGGTTTTGTTTTTGGAGGTTTAATTTATTTTCCTAAACTGCATTAAACGCCTGTCACTCTTAATATTTCTTAAAAACAAATTAAATGCGTCCATGACATGTGGAGTGTCACCTTGTTCACACTGAGAAACGTAGGCTGACATCAGATGTCTCGTCGTATTTCTAATAGTATCTACAGGATTTAAATAAACTGCTGCATGTTTTTTATTCACCTTTTAACGTTTAAGATAATGTTGGCTTGTCATACAAAATTAAACCAAGTGATCTGAGGAAAGCCTGGTGGTATTGATTGAGAAATGTTGTTACTCCAAATGAAAATCTTTACAGAAACCAAACTGATCCAAACATTTGAAGTGACTCCCAGCCGTAGTAAAAGCTGCTGCCTGAAGACTTAAAGTGCAGCCGTCCTCGAGGATAATACTATTAAAGAAGTGGTTTAAACGATGTGTTCTGACGTCATGAAGGTTTCAGGAGACTGTGTGTCTCGTATATTTTCATGGATTTACTGTTAAACACAGACAGAAGTCCAGATGAGTTCTCTCTGTCCCCCCTTTGATGAAGCCTTCTTTCCTCTGCAGGAGGAGGCGTGGCGCGTCCGCCAGGAGCCATGTGCCTCCCTCACACCAACAACATGGACAACAGCAAGCTACAGGGGACGGGGCCGGGGGGCGGGGCTTCACTTCGACCACGAGCAGGAGGCGTTCCACTGGAGCCCTTCATACACCAGGTGGGTGGGAATGATGTGTGTTTCAGAAAAGCTGACTTGAATTTAAAGCTCCATGTTGTTGTGAATCTTTTGATTTAAACTCTCACTCACTCAAACAAAACAAACATAAGCATCTGATGTTTATGAAGAAAAGAAAAATCAGAGTGTCCTCTTTGTGATTTTTAAGTTTTTTATGTTCTTCTCGTTTCACGTGTGTGTCTGTGTGTGCAGGTGGGGGGTCACACCAGTATGATGCGTTACGATGACCACACGGTGTGTAAACCTCTGATCAGCAGAGAGCAGCGTTTCTACGAGTCTCTGCCTCCAGAGATGAAGGAGTTCACGCCCGAGTATAAAGGTCAGTCACAGCCAGGGTGCAAAATTAACTTTGTTGTCCGCTGGCCAAATGTTTAGTGAATGTTCACAGTTTATCAGCCTCTCAATGGATAGAGACCATTGTTGTTTTGGCTGATGACTGAAGAAAATCTACCAGCCACTTACATATTTTAGCAGCATTTGGCTTGTGGTTGGTGTTTATTTCTGTGCTCAGTTCACAACTCGCTCAAGTTTACTGTTAGGGTGATTATGTTGGACCTGTAGCTGCACATGGCACTCAGTGTCAGACATATTGATCCTAGGATTGAGTTTTTTGTGTCTCTTTTCAGTTAGTTTGGTCTGGTTGGCATTCAGAGTACCACCACTCAGACTGGCAGAAGCTGGACATTTCAGCCATCTATCCATTACTTTCTGCAAGACTTTCGCTCAATTTTACAACCAACAAAGGACGACATGTCCCTTGCAGTCAGTCAGTAGTAGCTGGACAATTAGTGTTAAACTCACATGAAGCATAAACTTGTAGCCACTCCTCAGTATGAACGCAGTTGCAGGAACCTGTCCTGAGTGTCTTGTAGTGGCCAGTTCCCCACAGCCACATCACAAGATTACAGACGAGTTTACTCTAGATGAGTCCACGTAATGTGACACCAGAGTCGCACACAACATATAAAAACACATCCTGCCACATCTACATTGTTTATATTACCGACGGAAGACAAAGAACAGTTTAAAGAGCCACAAACACATTTTTAACTTGTGTACTTCGAGTATATTTGATCTTTACTTGATATTTTTTTGTACTTGTCTCATCATTCATGGTAGAAACTCTTGGAAAGTAATAGAAATCATGCACAAAATGTCTTACTATTAGCCAGACTGAGTCATTTTGACTGTAGTGCTGTATTAAAAATGAAATTAACCAGTTTTATTGGACTTTTACTGCCCTGCAGTGCACCTGTCTCACATTCAGCTGTGCAGGTACCTTTCCTGTATTTGACGACATCAGGTTTTAGTGGTAATGATAATGAATCACTTTCTGTGACGCCATTTGACTTCCATTTTTGTTCTTTTCTGTGGAGCACTTGTCTCTTTTAGTGGTGCTCGGTCCCTCTTCGGTCCCGTAATTCAAACACTGCTCTAAATAATCTTGACGACTCTGCGTTCGGCGGCGGATGGAGACGCAGAGGAGAAAGACGGAAGTGCGGATGTTTACTGGCAGAGAAGTGGTGGAGCTGCTCTGCTCTTCATCACCAGGCACATACTGGAGCTGCTTCCACTTGCTTTTGCTTTAGTAACCGACCCAAACACACTTTGACAGCCAGCGAACACACACACACACACCTCGTCCTCACTTACAAGTATGTGACCTATTTATCATTTTAGCAAAGTATGTAAGAGAGGAGACAATGGCTGAAGTCGGGGGTGTGGGGGAGGGGGGGTAGGGAGATGATTTCGATGGTGGATGGAGCAGGTGTAACTCATAACATGAACGATGGCTCTGTTACATTTAGGCCTACTTTAAGCCGTGACAGTGAGCCAAAGCACCGGGGTCCTGACACTGAAACACTTAAATGGAGCGCAGTCGTTATTGTAATACATTAGTTTAATCTTTCTTCGATGTAAAAACGTCTGCTGTCAGGAAGGATTGTCAGGAAAGTGCTACAGGACACGAGCCGTGTGTCCCAGCTTAACTCTGACAAACTGGAAAATGCAATATGCAGACAAGTAACAAGGTCTTTGATCGACACTATTGTCCAAGTTAATTGCAATGTGTGGTGAGAAAGCTCTCAAAAAGATCTCGGAAGACATAAAGAATTAAATCCATGGTGCAGCCACAGTGCACCCACTCAGGTGTTTTCACTTATCGTGCCTGATTAGACCTCTTCTAAGGACTGTGTGGGTGAGCATATGCCTGATTTCCCCTGCACAGTAAAACTCACACTGGCTCGCAAAAACTGTTGTTTTTGGTTTGGCAAAAGTTGTGGATAGTATCTCGTACCTGGTCGTTATTTGGTATCAAATCATTTGAGGTTCCGAGCGAGCTCAGCAGATACTAAAAGATGCAGAGACACCACTGATTGGTCGAAGATGATTATCACTTAGAATCACCAAGCAACCATTCTTCTCGTTGTCTGAGCTGATGCAGGATTTCCCAAACTCTCCAGTTTTGTTCGACAGTCTTTTGTCTCGCAGCCTTCAGCTTTTTCTCAAACTAGGTTTGTCTCCACATAAAGAGCCAAATACTGAGAATCGAGAACACCATCCCTCAATTTTCTCTGCTTTTCCTGTGTTTGTGTGATTGTGTAGCACAGCAGGTTCATGCTGTGTCACTATGACTATCAGCTCAGATCAATCTTACTGTCCGCAGTGGAAAATGTTACGTGTGTTCTCTGTTTTTTAATTTTAATTTAAAAGTTTTTCCTGTATTGTGTTACTTGTAATTTTTACATTATTTATTATTACTTGCCTCTGCAATCAGGGTCACATAAAATGTTTTGAATCTAACTGAATTAACAGAAACTGAGAAAATAATGTGTTTGTGCCGTGTCACGCTGTGAAAATGAAGCTATATAAACTGAGCTTGACTCGTTGATTACTATCCATCTATTTGTGTCTG
>CAEMYA010000287.1:833601-900043 GCA_903131615.1 Diplodus sargus | reverse complement strand
GTGTGTATATATATATATATATATATATATATATCAAACTCCTGCTGTTTTCTTTGTCAACCAAAAGTGGTCGCGGCGGCTCTGCACATGCTATCTCACACCATAACAAAACAGGAAATTAGCTGAGTGATGAGAAGACAACACCTTCAGTGAACGAGAGACAGTGAGGCTTTGTGGGCACTGCAGTGTGTGTGTGGTGTGTGTGTGTGTGTGTGTGTGTGTACCTTCAGAGAGAAGAGAGAGTGAGAAACCACAGCTGGTTTTGGGCCAGTGTTTCGATACTGCAAACAGTTCGTTTTGAAACCCTCAACCTCAATCTATAAATTGATCAACTGAAACTTTAAACGCTCTTTGTGATTCTCATGGCTTTTCTAGATTCTGCTGTCCAGGTCTAGATAGGACAAACATTCTGTAATGTGTTTTATGAAGTAATGTTCTCTGTACATCTAGTCATCCTGTCCCTATCTTGCTCCGTCCTTTCAGGTGTGGTGCTGGTTTGTTTCGAGGGCGACTCTGACGGCTACATCAACCTGGTGGCCTACCCCTACGTGGAGAGCAACATGGAGGGAGGGCCCGCGGAGCATGAGGAGCGCGACCCGCCAGAGAGGGAGCAGCCGAGGAGGAAACACTCCAGACGTAGCCTCCATCGCTCCTCCTCCTCCTCTGACCACAAGGACGAGCGAGGCGAGAGGAGGGAGTCGCACGACACTGACACCTCTGAAAAGTAAGATCAGATTTAACCAGCAGTGAAACAACTGGTCAATAAATGAATCAGTGTTTTTCGTAATTCTAATGTGAGGCTTTGATTTTGGTTTATATCTCTGTAAAGTTAATATCTTTGGGTTTGGGACATTTGAAGACATCACACTGGGCTCTGGCGTGCTGTGATGGGCATTTTTCACTGTTGTTTACATCCATTGTTCCCAGGCATTATGGGAAATGTAGTCCTCCCAATGACTCTTGTAACAGTTAGACATGCCCAGAACTTCGCCTCAAAAGTCATCCAGGATGCAGCCGCTTGTGTCTGTAATGTCAGTCATTTTCAGAGAGTATACATTATATTTTTATTTATTTTAGTTTCAGACACACTAGTGGCATGTCTCTAATAATCACAGTGTCTCTCATTCCACAACTCCTGATTGAATAAGTACTGGATGGATCACCGTGATATTTGGATCACATATTCATGCCCCTCTCAGGATGAATTGTAAATACTTGAGCAATTCTCTGACCATTATTTTGTCAAAATTATGCCGCTGGATACCTGCCAAACTAATAATATTCCCATCAGCTGAATGTACCACATGACAGTGAACAAGGTAAACATCATATCTACTCTAGCAGAAGCATGTTAGTATGTGGAGATCAGTATTAAGCTCAAAGCTGTGTTTAAGAGCAGACTCACAGAGCAGCTAGCGTGCCTGTAGACTAAGTCTTGTTTATGTCTTCAGCTGTGTTCACACAGAACACAGAGTCAATTTTAGATGTGGCACAGTCAGACACAGAGTCAATAGAAAGACGTGAGTGGGCACACACAGACACAACTTCGCTCAGGGCAGCTCAAATTGAGTGGAAGGTGAGAATGCGAATATTTTGAGCTTATCTTGAGGCTTTTATGGGTCTGTATTATAGACGTTTCTGTTGAACTGACACTCAAAAATACAGTCTGTGAAAATTGTCAGGTGGGTACAACTTCCGTAGTTAAGAGTAAAATATGCAGACTTCACAGGACATCAACGCAAACTCTTACGTCCGTTGTCGATCCAAAAGTTTGAACATAAGTCAACGAGAGTTTGAAAAGTTTAACATATCTCTCCTTCTCCCTGCAGTCTTGCAGAGCTGAAGAGTCCCAGGCTCGACCCAAAGATCCACTCGGACGTTCCCTTCCAGATGTTGGACTGGAACAGCGGTTTGAGTTCAGAGAAGATCAGTTACAACCCCTGGAGCCTCCGCTGCCACAAACAGCAGCTCAGCCGCATGAGGTCCGAATCCAAGGACCGCAAACTCTTCAGTATCCTTCTTCATACAATCACATCCATCGATATGTTTCACCTCTTTTCATTTTGATAAAAAATATTTAAATCAACTTAACAGCTTTTATCTCAGCTCTGAAAACTAGAATGTAGATGTAGAAATTATGTTTATACAAGTGATGTTTTTACAGCACAACAGAGTAGCTATTGCAAATCTAGTGATGCCGGCTAAAATGAAATGATCCACAAGCAGCCGGCGCCGGCCCACAGTTGTGATTACAGGAGTAGTGTAGAGTTACATAAGCACGCGCTGAATGTAAATGTCAGCTACAGTGTGAGGAATAAAGGGGAGGGCGGGACGTGGCGAGGTTATCAGGTCAAAGGTCATGTTTTGATCTTCAGCTTCAAAGAGAGCAGATTGCAGCTGCAGACACACACGCGCACACACACACGCACACACACTCAGGCTCGGTCCATTTGTGTTCAGGCTCAGCAGGGCTGCTGGCGGAGAAGGTTTTTCTGTGCAGATACATTCAGATTATTGAAATTATAATAAAAGCGTCCAGCGATTATCTGTGAGGCTGACAGGATGTTCTTATCCACAGCTTCTGTGATCGAGGTTTTTCATTTGTCTCCCAACATTTCTCATATTGCAAAGCTAAGACTTTACATTATTTGCTGCAGATTACAAAACATTAAAGGCGTTAGAGCAACTTGAAGGATCAGAAAGTTGTTGATGTGAAACATTTGTAAGAAATGTTGAATTTTACTGATGATAGTATTTCAGTGATGGATAAAAAGAACATTTTTTAACCTTAGCAGTTCACAGTGTCTCATTTATCGTAGTTTGTTTAAAAACGTTAAACAAGTTTAATTCAGCTTTTTTGCATGGAATTGGAAAATCTGCACACCAGGTTCACTCGTCAAACCGAAATTTGGTCCGTAACTGCAGTTTTCGAACCAGAGTTCCTGTTGTTGGAGAACGTGGTTCACCACTTCTCGTATCCCTGCATCCTGGACCTGAAGATGGGCACCAGGCAGCACGGAGACGACGCCTCCGAGGAGAAGGCGGCCAGGCAGATGAAGAAATGTGAACAGAGCACTTCAGGGACGCTGGGAGTCAGAGTGTGTGGCATGCAGGTACAACAACCTCTGCTACTGCTCAGTCAGCAAATATATCTCATATCAGTCTGTGACAGTTCTGAACAAAAGATAATCATCTGTCTGAGGATGTTGCATAGTAACATAGTCATATTAAATGTGTCTCTACAGGTGTACCAGCTGAACACCGGTCACTACCTCTGCAGGAACAAGTACTACGGCCGCGGCCTGTCGATCGAAGGCTTCCGCCAGGCCCTCTACCAGTACATGCACAACGGAGCGGGTCTGAGGCAGGACCTCTTTGAACCAATCCTGAATAAGCTTCGCAGCCTGAAGGCGGTGCTGGAGAGGCAGGCGTCCTACCGCTTCTACTCGTCTTCACTGCTCATCATCTATGAGGGACAGGTGAGCAGGAACTGAAACGCTCTGAAGGTTTAAGATTTCTGTTTTAGCTTCTGTAAACTGTGATGATGTGTTTCTCAGTTGATGGACTCGCTAGTTTGCTCTCCAGTGAGCCCGTGTCAGAGGACATGAGTTTGACATGTTTTTACCATGAAAACGAGAGCTGGAGTTCAGATGAGGTTTGTTTACATCAATCGAAATACTGGTAACCAATCCTGAAGCACCAGCCGGGCCCGGGGGTGAATTTAATGAATTTAATTTTCTTTCAATCAAATTATAATCAGCCCACCACCCTTTAATACTTCAGCTTCCCTCGAGTGATTTACTCCTGCAGCGCACTGTGAGTTGTTGGATATCTTCCTCCATGTAAACACCCCAACAAAACACTGAAAGTGGAACAACAAGTGACATTATCACCTTTTTTTTTAAGCTGATATGACAAACTTGTTTGCAAATGGTTGCTTATTTAGACATCCAGCAGTTGCAGAGTAACATAATCTGGCCAGCTGATAATTATTAGTCCAATATTCAGTTTATTTTAGCTCTGTTTTGGTCCCTACAAACTCCTGAGGGAAAAATCTGGCTCTTTAGCTGCTAAATGCTCGTCGCTAGGGGACATGAACCCACAAACTCGAGGGATAAATGAAGTGTGACAGTGGAAAGGCTAGTCGCTAACTGTGCTGATCTGATGTCACTGTGTTGGTGTCGTTCCTGGGACTTCATAATTAATGTTGCTCCAGGACTGACAGACTAATCACATTTATAATGTCAAAGCTCAGCAAAAACTCATGTGTTGTTTTGAGAGAATGTATTTTAACCCAGAACAACTTGCCTTAACCCGACCAAATATTTTAGTTTCTTTATCTTAACAAAACAGCGAGAGAGAAAAACGGGGAAAATAGAGTAAAAATAATCATTAAACAGTATAATAATGGGACCACGGGATATGAAACCTTGTCATCATTTCGTAAATTGAAATGATGGACTGGGAAGAATAGTTATTATGACATTGATCTATACGAGTTCAATAACAGTCACATAAACAATGAGCTGGAGCTCAGTGTAAAAAGCCTCGGGGAGCCGCAGGTTCAGGTCACTTCACGCTTCACAGCCGCTTTTAAAGATCGTTTTTGTTTACTGGGGTTTTAAATTTCATTGTTTGGACGAACATTTCCATCAGTTATGTTATCTGAATCATTTTATTAAAGGGCAAACCAAAAGTGAGTCATGGAAATACTGGATTAATCCCTTTATGCACACATCAGAAACACAGAATTTCTCTGCAGGTAAAAAAGAGAAAACCTTTCTTATAAAGTCACCTGAGCAGATTTTTGGTTTCCGTCTGGTTCTTATTGTTTGATTCTGTCTGTAGGAACCTGAGGGCCCTTCAGTCCTCAGCTCTGGGAAGCATGCAACCTTGAAGACTCCTTCGGCCCCCGCAGACCCCCACTGTGGCCCCGGGCCCCTCGCACCTCCAGCCCCGTGTGCTCCCTGTCAAACGGACATGAGCCAGATACCAGACCCCGGGTCACTGCCCTCTCAGGGACCTGGCCTGATGGCTCCGCCCCCACCCAACCGGCATCCTCCCCCACAGGCCCCGCCCACCAACTCAGACTGCCACTCCTTCTTCCCCCCTCTCCCGTCGTCTCACCCCCATCCAGACGCCCCTGCTCCCAGCTTAAAGTCCTTCTCCCCTCCGCCCGCCCCCCAGCCCCAGCGGCCCCCCCTGGTGGACGTGCGGATGATCGACTTCGCCCACTCCACCTTCAAGGGTTTCCGCGGCGACACGGCGGTGCACGACGGGCCGGACCGGGGCTACGTGTTTGGACTGGAGAGCCTGGTCCAGATCCTGGAGAGCCTGCGGGACGACAACCTGCCGTAGCTCGGAGCATGAACGCACACAAACCCCCCCAACACACACACAAACACACACACACACACACACACACACAGAGCTTGTTGTTCAGGCCGTACAGTCAGTTGTACAAGTCGTGCCGCGGCGTTGTCAAGAACTGAGAACGACTCGGCTGTAAATATGGAACAGGGTTCTCCTGGACGTCGCCATGGCAACATGGGCATTCGACAGTCGAGTAGTTACTATAGCAACAGCCAGGAGGTGGGACAGTGGAGCTGAAATGGCTGCAACTTCAAGCTGATATGGAGAACCTCAGTCGTACGGAGGGTCTGCACAACACACACACACACACACACACCCCAACACACCGACACACAAACACACACATTTGTACTTCTATACTTGTGAGGACCCTCATTGACATTCCCCCTCCCCTGACCTTCAGCATCACAACTGAATGCTTCACCACAACCTTCACCCTAAACCGAATCTTATAATGATATGTGTTCTGCTTGTTTATGTTGTTTGTATGTCTCAGATGGGAATCTTGAAGGTCAGATCTAAGGACAGTATAAGTTCACCCATAAAATCCCCTGAGGTAGATAAGGACTGGTTTTTATAACGTAACCAAACAAGAGAAAAAAATGGCGTCCTACAGCTCCTCTGGTATAATCCAAGTCTTCAGGAGGAGATACTATTTAGCCTCTGAGCTAAAAACATTAGCACCCACCCTGTCTGAGGTGCGGAGGGTGTAACTAACCCTAATACATTTCCTGATCACTCTCAGAGCTTCTACAGGCTCAGATTACACAGGACAGGCTGTACGAAGCCCCTTACTGTTTTTTACATTCCAAAACAAATCTCCATCCACTTCAGTCGTAGGAGAACGCTGCACTGCTGTTCTGCTGTGAAGCTCCAGCGGGTCAGCGAGAGGGTGAGGAGATAATGACTGAATCTTTATCTCTGGGTCCTTTTAAGGTCAGCACAGAGAGCCTCGACGGAAGAAAATGAAAACAAACTTGTGGTGTCATTAGACTCTGTTACACTTCATTCTGCACAGCGATGCTCAGACATCCAAGTAAAGTAACAACAAGCAAACACACTCATGAGTAGATGAGTTTTTAACCAAAACACCAATTCAAATTTTGAAGGATGTGAGGACGAATCCAAATATGTCCTCACTCCTACGATCCAAAACTGAACCCGGTCCTCACCAAGATAGACGAACAACAGCCCACACACACACTCACACACTCACACTCACACACACACACACACACATACACATCCTGGGAACAGTTGTCTGTGGAGCTGTTTGACAACACAGCGGGACAGAGCGTCCTCTCTGAACGACCAATCAGCTGGATCCCAGGGGCCGCCCACTGAAGTTGGCCAACACTCACTTTTCCCCCCTTTCACCCCCTGACTCCCCCCCCACCACCACGTCACGTCCACGTCCCCTCACTCCTCTTTCTCTACAGAAACCAAACCAGGACAGGTGATCAGACTCTTTTTAGCGTTACCTTGACAACGCACTCAGAAACACATCCGAGCATCCGTTAAAGCAATAGATGGCGACGATAGACGGCAACTTTTTTTTCTGCAGCAGCGTGGAGGGGCAGCAGCGCCCGCAGGGAGAACGGAGGGAAAGTGCAAAAAGAGATTTGCATCGTAGACGTAGGCTTTAAGGAGATAATATAGATCATTTCTAAACCGCTGTTTGTCCATTTTTGGGGCTTTATTCAAAAAAAACCTTAGTAGTTGTTGTCCTGTAAAATCATCCATTGGGTTATTGTGTAATATTGAAAGCATAAGTGTCACTTTTCCCAAAGCTGGTCTGGTGATATTTTTCTTATTGTCAACAAATCCCAGAAAAAAAAAGAAAAAAAAGACCCAAACCAACAATGAAGTGATCTAACAAGTATCGTCAGCCTGATGTATCTCATTCCTCTGTGCCATAGAGCTCCATTGTTGTCCAAAAACTATTTAAAACACATCAGTGAGTCACTCACTCTTTTGACTCAGGCCCGGAGACGTCGCCCTGCTGTCCCAAATACTCAGCAGAGCATCAAATGTGAATTAATCCACCGCTGAGAAGAATCCGCAGTAAGTGCATTATTTCCTCCTGTTTGAGTGACGACGTTATTCAGCTGCTTTAGGAAGTTACTGAGACGGATATTAAATATTATATATCTGTGAGATTAAAAGTTATTTTCATTTATCAGCATATTTTGGAGGGAGATGAGATGACGGGAAACCTCAGGCTGAACTCTGTCTGACGCGTCCCTGAAAGTTTATTCTGACCTCGGACACAAAACAATTCCGCCCACAAAGTCCGTTTGATATCTGGAGCTTCTTCAAGGGATCAAGTTGCTCAGTTGTCAGGGAATTTTAGACGTTGAAATTTTGTCTTTAGAGAATTGTCATCAGTGTTGGCACAATTAATCGTAATATGACAAAGTGCAATATTCAAATCACAAGAAGCTTCAGTTTTTTTTATAAAGGGAAAAATGTGACAAAACAGAGTTCTGATGAAGTTCTGTAGAGCTGCAGAGATTTGATACAGAGGCAGATAAATGTCACATCATCGTGAATTTAACAGGTTTTCATTAAATTTTTCTTTACTATGTCATGCAGCCTCACGTCTAACACTCCGGAGCAGCTGCTCAGCAGTTTTTCCAGTGTTTCAATGTCGAGAAATCTTTAAAGTGCTCCGAAAAATAGAAATAATGGATCATGCAATATGATCAGAAGCTCCAGAATCAGCCACTTAATGGACCGTGTGGTGGAATTGTTCTGTCAGCTGTGTGTTTATTAGTCGTTTTTTTAGATTTGCATCGTCAGAACAAATGAAAAGTCTCAACAGACAAATCGTTGTTGATTTGAATCTTTTCACAGGATTTGTTGATAGTAAAAAAAATATATAAAATGACACCAGCCTTTTTCTTTAAGTTAGGGCTGGGTGATACGGTTGAGTATTTAATAAAAATAATATTTTCTTACATATATTCTATACATATATACAGTATGTGATAAAATCACAACACGGCAAATCTGCAAAAATCACACACACACAAAAACAACAAAACAAATTCCTGTTCATTACAATGAACTGTGTCCCACTGTCATCTTTAAAAATCAGGAGAAAACTGAATCATCACGTTGAATTATTGCCCAGCCCGGCCTCAAACGTGTCAAACACACTAAAGACAAAAACAATCCTCCTCCTCTAACCGCAGAAGCAGAATTGGCCGCAGTGTCTCTTTTGAAGATGTCACCGCGTATCTCATCTGATTGGTCCTGATGAGACAGCGGTAGCCAATCACATTTGTCCATTTATGCTTCCTTCAACAAGTTCCAGAGGGCCGGCTGTGACGCGGCGCCGCCCCCTGCTGGACAGCAACAGGAACTCAACCCGAGAAGCTGGATTCAGAGAGAGCAAATATGAATATTTTATTTTGGTTTATCGAGGTGATAATTTATTTTTTTATTGTACCTTTGCCCATTTGTGTGGGTAAATGTTTTGTCTTTTACATGTGCCCCCCCCTCTCCCCCCCAAATGTATAAAATGTAAAGAAATTAGTTGCATCAGAGACACAACGTGTGAGACGTCAGGAGAATACACAGTATTATAGGAGCTGACTCAAGTCTGTTTTATTTGCTGCTTCAGTCTAAAACTTGTTGGGTGTCAACAGACGGAACCAGTTCGTGTTTCACGAGGGAAAAAAAACTGTCGCAGCAAATCCAGACTTCAGCCAGCTCACTGAACCCAACACTTGTGCCTGCTGTGGAGTTGTTGCTCAGGTGGGAAGCTCTATTGAACGTGTGTGTGTGTGTGTGTGCGTGTGTGTTAGAACAGAGGTAGACGCCATCTTTAGTCTTTGGTTTGTTTCACTTCACATTTAAAAGGAGTTGGTAAAGAGGTGCATGCACATTAACATCCTCCTGTTTGGGTCAGTTTTCCACCACAGCGTCATTGTTACAGTCGTCACAGAGTCTAAAGCGCCGGTGGTCCAGGTTTCCTCTCAGATCGTTGATCTCTCATGGTGGATATTAGATCTCATCGACTGATCGGTTATTTAGCTGCATTTTCTGCATCTGACATCATCCTGACTGTTTGTTAGAACAGTGAAAGTAAGTGAGATTAAATCTTTCCAGAAGCTTTTGGGCTCGTGTTGTAATTGCTGCAGAGGGCTCGGGGGGTTCGTGTGAGGCGGGTTTGAACCGACACTCATTCACCCAAAAATACAAAAATCAGCCAGCTTCTGCTCAACATGTGCTGATGGAAAGTCAGGTGAAGTTTCATCTTTTCATGGTGTTCTACGTTTTGAAACAAGTCCTCGTTCTGCCTCGGCTGTTCAGGTGAACGCTCGCAGCTGTTCTGCTGTGAAGCTCCAGAAATGTTTCCTGGTCGACAAAACTTCCCCTGACTGTCCATCAGCACCCATCAGGGTGAGCAGGGGACGACTGAACATTTATTGTTGGGTGAAATGTTCCTTTAACAAAACATGAGATGTACATTGTTCAGTGTCACAGAGTTCAGGGATCTGTGAGCTTTTACAACAGAAGGGTCCAAACTTTTTACCTGGGAGAACCAGAACTGAAACACCGTGTTGTGTGTCCATTGTTCAGGTTAAAATAATTACTAATTAGGGAGCTGACATTTCTAAAAAAGCACGTTTACTTCACACAAAGGAAACAGCAGAGAAATTATTATAACTTTTATGTCATTTGTTTTGACTAGAAACTTCTGGCTGGTCGACTTCGGCCCACTTTTATCTGTACGAGCGAAACCGTTCACACTCATTGATTTCATACTTTCATTTGTTACATTGTCATTATGAAAATATAAATAATTGCTCCTGAAAACTCACATTGCTTTCAGTGTTTTTATCAAATCTAAAGAGCTGGAACGAGAAAAATCCAAGTCATTTTTAAAAGAAAAAACAGTCCATAAATGTTTCATTTTGTTTGTTTTGTCTTCTTCGGTAAAAACAAACATCTTTGTATTTTGGATCGATTATCTGAGGAAATAATCAGCAGATTCATCGATAATTAAACAATTATCAGCTCCATCCCTAATCCCTGAATGGACGCAAGTGACAGCGAAGAGGTTCAGTTTTAGATTGTGTCACTGAGCCCTTAAACCTGCTGATGCCATATTGAACTGAGTCTACATCACTCTGTGGAAGTCCATTTCTGCCAGGAAGAGAAAAAAAAGAGTCATGGACGAGCAGTCACAGAAATAATAGTGAAGCGCTCTGAATCTCTGAAGTACGAGAAACTTTTCTCATCATTATTAGAAAAGACCTCCAGTTAGTTTTTAGTGAATGCTCCTCTGTGGATACTTAATCAGAGTTAGGAAGTTTAAAGACATTTTGTAAACTGACACGGTTTCCTCGTGACTCACAAAGGGAGAAAATTCAGTTTTCATCATTTGGATGAGAAACGTCCAGTTTCATCATCTAATAAGTATCTTTCATAGTGTTTTAGGGAGACGACTCGAGGGGAGAGAAGACTTCTGTTACACTGTCAGAGTCATTGATGACAGGCGTTCTTGTTCCTGAGCAAACAAGAAAGATAGAAGTGGCTGCTGCCTACGTTACCCACAATGCAACTTAGCCAGTGCTTGACATGGAGGCAATTTATTTAATTTTGTCACATATGCAGTAGTTAGTGACCCTTCAGGCAGTAATCAGGAGCGTCCTGGTACGATCACAACCCCAAATATCTTTTATTTTTAAACTTTAGTCTTCGGATAAGACCTACAAGGATAAATTGATTAAGTTGATTAGTTATTTTGATTATTAATTAATCATTTTTACAGCAAATCATTTTCTTTGTCACTTACGACAGTGAATGAAGACTCTTTGTGTTTTGGTCTGTTGATTTTAAGTCGTCACTTTGGGCTCTTGGAAATTGTCATGAGCAGTTTTCATGATATTTTTTTGACATTTTATAGCCTAAAAAATTACTTTAATTAATGAATTAATTGGGGAAAAAAACGGGAGTTGCAGCCCGACTTCAGATCCAATCAATACTGACTCATGTGACATCATAATACTTTTTTCACAAATGCATTAGAACATCCTAAGACCTGTAAACAGACTCTGATTTGTAAATTTGGTGAAGCTTTTCTTTAAACTCAAACGCCACAAGAGCACTCTGACAACAACATCAATATTTTTGCTTTGATTCATAGATTTTAATGTTTTCTGGCAGAGATGGGCTTCTTTATGACAGAGAGAGCGACAGACCCCGACACTGTAAACATGACTGAAACCTCACACACACACAGCTTCATGCTAACAGGGTGAAAACTTACAGTAAGCAATATCATTTATGCTAATCATAGAATGCTAACAGCCTTAATGCACATCACCAGCAGTCAGCCACATGCATGCGTGAACTCTCCTCCCACACAGAGTTAGTTCTTTATCTTCAGAGGTCTTTATGCTGTATACAAAAAAAAACAAAAACAAGATCCAGAGCTTTTTCTTTATGTTCATGAGACAATCAGGACTCCTGTGGGGGACGAAGATGTTCGAGCCTCCCATCTGATACCCGACAAAACTCCAGTAGGAGTCTGCAGATTTTTTTTTTTTCCGTCCGGTCAGTGAACGCGGTCTCTGTGACTTCCTGCTGTGTGTGCGCGTCGTCCACATCTGTTGTCGACTCGCAGCAGGGATCAGATCGGATCAGTGTGTGAAATGTAAAAAAATATTCATCATGACTCATTTTATCTTGTATTCAACCTTTAAGGCGTTTTTTTGTTGTTTTGTTTTTCTTTCTCAGAAACAGGTGTTTGGAAATCTTCCTGCAGGGGTCAAAATAAAATCTGTGACTTCAGTGTGACTCGCCTCATTTCATCAAGTATCACTTTGTTTTTATGAGGAAATGCTTTTTTAAAAAAGATTTCAAGTTCAATCTTTTGTGAATTAAGCTATTAAATTCACAGGTTAAGGATTTAGGACTTTGAGCATCTTTTATTTTTCATTTTAAATCCTTTTATTAAAAACAGTCTCCACATTATTGGATCAAATTCCTCCCAATCTGTGATTTAATTTCAGATAGTTTGCTTTTTTTAAAGTTAGAATATAAACAATAGCAGACGATAAGAACACGCTGCATGTCAGGAGAGGAAATGAATTTGTTTTTGATATAAAAATACAACAACAAAAAAGAAACTATTAACTTTCTTTCGGCTCCTCCAGTTAAATGGATGTCTGATGTGTAAAACCAGTGAACAAACTGTGAAGGTGACTTTAAACTGATTCTGAATGCTCGTGTTTAACTTCTCTCCACTCCTGCGTCATCCCGGCGTGCTGCTCTGCCGGCTGTACAGGTCGTACTCTCGGTACTGGACGTAGTCCTTCAGTCGCTGTGGCAACGGCAGGAAGCTCATGAAGACCGGCGACCGGACGCGCTGTCGGCCGAGACAACGACGGATCCGCAGACGACAGAGATGCTGCAGACAGCGAGCGCTCTCTGGAGAGGAGGAGGGAGAACACACGGAACAGAAGGATTAATGAGGACCAGCCTGCTGTTTGTGTTGGGATTCGTGATCGATAAAGTTTAATTGAATTCACCCTGCAGCCGGCAGATGTCGGGCCACTGCTGCTGCTCCATCACAGCCGCCTTCAGCTTGCAGCACAAGGTGACGTGATCCACGTAGTCCAGCATGACGCGAACCATCTGACCTGAGAGGTGCCTCAGCCAGCGGACAGTGATCACCTCACAGAACTGCACTGACAGACAGACAGACAGACAGACAGACAGGCAGATGTTCAACATGTCTCACTGAGCTTCATCTTTATCAAACTGACACCAACCAACAGGACCAGGTGTGGAGCTGCTCATTACCAAGGTGTCTTTGATCACAGTGTTGGTCCAGCCCTCGTAGTCCTCTGGGATGTGGGGTCTGTTGCCATAGGGACAGTCGAAACAGCGCTCCACATCGTAGCCGTAGTTACACAGCATCCTGAGGACCACCTAACACACAGCAAGACAGATTGAACACAAGAAACAAGCGACGACTGACGTAAATCAGTGAGTTTAAATACATTTTTGCTCAGCTGACCTCGTCCTTCAGAGCGTACTGCAGGGCGGAGGGGAAGTGTGTCGTGTTTATTCTGCAGTAATAGTTGACGTTGGCTCCGGACCTCAGCAGCAGGTTGATCAACTCGTAGTTGCCTAAACGCAACGCAACCTGAAAGACACGAAGAACGGATCAGATCAGCAACAAGGGCTTTCTGAGGAAGATCAATAAGTTGAGGACTAAAACACTGACATGAGACTGATCACAGCTTTGATATCATGTTTAGAACAAAGTAGTTTCTCCTTTACGCCCATAGACTGCACAGAAGAGGTGGACATGACTATGTGACAAGTTGGTTTGTGGTTTGAAGCCCTGGTCTATCATCTACTTGACTTTAGACAGGACCATGATTTACTAAATACACATCATGCTGCATTGAAGAAGATTTAAAACCAGAAATTCAGACCATAAAACCTCCTCCTGTAAGAAATAAAGTAATACATATGACACATTTTTCATAAGCTTACATACAATTGGAGATCTTCTTGAAACCAGTTGATCCTCCCTCTGCTGGCCACTGGAAAGAGGAGCGAGTTTACGCCACTTCCCCATCGGCTTCACTTGTCAGAGACCACGTACCTGCAGACATTTGACCGGGTCTTGGTTTGCCATGGCTCCGGCCTCCAGCAGCAGTCTAGCTGACGGCACGTCGTTATTGGAGACGGCGAAGAAGAGCGCCGACTTCCTCTCGTCGTCGTAACTGCGGCGCACCCAGGGGTGGAGCATGTAGTTCGGGTCGTAACCTGCATCCAGCAAGACCTGATGGGAGGAGGCGAGGTGTAGCAGATTTAATTATGTTTTTTCTTTGTCATTTTTCGAGAAATGTTTTTCTGTTCTGGTCTGTTAATTAGCTGAAACAAATCATTTGATGCAGTGGGAAATTATTCAAACACAAAGCTTTCTGCCACTGGATAGACAAAGTAGTTAAATTAACTGGCTGATTGATTGAGCAGTCACACACACACACACACACACCTTGAGGCACTGTGAGTGTCCTCCTGCAGCAGCAGAGTGTAGAGGACTCATCCCGCTGTCGTTTACTTCACTCACAGAAGTGACTGGAATCAGCAGCTTCAGGGCCCTGAGGAACACACACACACACACACACACACACACACACACACACACACACTATATTCACTGATGCTCTATTTGTTTTTAAACTACTTGTATAAAAAATCCAAACAAATCTGACATTATTTTTAAATTTCACATATAAATTATTTTTGCCTCCGAGCAGAGGACATGTATTTACTCCAGGTGTCCTCTGTGAGCCACACGGTGGATCGGCATGTGTCCCGTGTGTTTGGCGACGTTGGCGTCGGCGCCGTACTCCAGCAACAGACTGATGACAGATGGATCTCCAGACGAGGACGCCTCGTACAAGATCGACGCCTCATCCTGCGCCTGGGACAGGACGTCCGCTCCTGCAGGACAAACAAAACACACACCAAGTTAAAATATCCCCTTTATACATCTCAGACTGTTCATCACAGACTCAGATCGCTCTGCTATTTAAAGCTGCTCCAATATAATCTGCATTTCTAATGAGTGGAAATGGAGGGTAAGGGCAGTACTGCGGAGGCATCCCTGCCTCTCTCACCTCTCTTCAGCAGAGTCTGGACCACCTCCAGATGTCCTCCCTGAGCCGCCAGTGCCAGCGGCGTGAGGCCGTAGTGGCTGCGAGGGTCGGGCCGGGCTCCAGCCCCCAGCAGCAGGGTCACCAGCCCAGCCTTGCCCAGCCGAGAGGCCTCGTGGAGGGGACAGCGTCCGTTGCAGCCGTCCTGGTTCACCCTGGAGCCCCGCAAGAGCAGCAGCTTCACCAGGTCAGAGCGGTCTGCACGGATCGCTGCAGGGGGGGGAAGTGTTGGTTAGCTGTGGAATGTGATCTGAGCATTATTTCCTGAGAATAGAACTAACATTCAAAAAAAGACAGGATCAAAGATGGGAGAAAAACTTCCTGGATCCGTCCCTTCATGTGGATCCAAAAGTTAAAGGGTTTATTCTGGGCCGAGACACAAACTCCATCCAAGTTTCATGGAAATCTGTTTAGGAGTTTTTGTGTAATCCTGCTGACAAACCAACCCACCAACAAGCTGACACTGGTGAATACTGTAACAGTCACAGGGAACATTTCACCTCCTCATCGGCCACAGCAGCTCTGTAGGCCTCCAGGCGGTGAAATGTTGGTCGTCTTACCTACAACCAGCGGCGAGTCCAGCTCCTGGTCCTGGCTGTCCGGCTGAGCTCCTTGTTCAAGGAGGAAGGAGGCGTTTTCTATCAGACCTCGTTCTACCGCCAGGAAGAGAGGAGTCTCACCACGAGAAGTGCGACACTCCAGAGAGTCCCGACCTGAAACTGGAGCACAAGATAAACCTCTTCATCATCCACCGCGCCTCTGTTTCGTTTAACTGTACTGAATCAGTATTAGGTGAAGACAAACCTTTGTATGTGAGCTCCAGGATGGTCTGGTTGCTCTGAGCGGCTGCTTCATGCAGAGGAGTCCAACCTCTGCTGTCTGTCTGCGAGAACTTCTCTCTCTGTCTGACACACAGATCCTTCAAATGCTTCTCGTTACCTGGAGGGTTGGAGAGATTTAAATCTAAGACCGTGAATCAAAAACTAAGGACATAAACCACTGAGTCCGCCTTTAAACCAATAAGTCTGCCTTGATCGAAAACATTTCTGCTGTGACAAGCCTAGTATCCTCACCTTGTCTTATAGCAGTGAAGATCTTGCTGCTGTCTGCAGACTCGGGACCAGAGCTGTGAGAGAAGAGAAGAGAAGAGCTTCACCTGCTGGCAGTGGCGTGCACAGACTTTTTGAAGGACGGGGCGAAAAGAAGGGCACTTTAGCGAGCGTTTTGGCTCCCAGGAGGGCACTTTAGCGCACGTCTTTCGACAACTGGGCCCCCTGCCCCCTCCCTTGTGCACATCACTGCCTGCTGGGAATGATATTACTGCTAAACCTCCACATGACTGAAATATTCAGTCCTGTGAATAAAAGATCTTAGATTAAAGCCTCACAGTCTCAATGAGTTGGATAGTTTTAACACTCCATTTGATTTATTAAAACAACGTCATTTTTTATTGACGTATTCAGTTTTATTGGAGACTTTTCTCATAATTTTTGAATGCCTTCATTCAGCACTGGGCCTTCACAGATATGACTCTTTAAAATGCAGTTCTGAGTGAAACAAAGAAGAAGGAAATACTGCAGATACTCCTGACGAGTGACGATCTGGAGGACCGGGTTCAGTGAAGTGATGAGCAGAACTTCATCCAAACCAAACATCTGAGAGAGAAATCTATTATCTGAGTTCTTGTCCGACTGACCTCCTGCCGCCTCGCGGTGTGGAGTCTCGGTGAGTCTCCTTCTGTTTGCTGCTCTCCAGCAGACTCTGCGCGATCACGTACTGCATCGCTGCATCGTCTTCGTCGTTTTCATCAGCATCCGTCCCAAACCGCTCCAACTCCATGACGCCCACATTAAGGCTCCTGGTCCTGTTCAAAGAGGGAAACATAGAGTGAAGACATGGTTCTGTTGCAGTGCATTTTCAACACCACATGGACACAAGTATTTAAGACACATTGAAACTATATGTGATTGTGCACAAGTGATTCCAAAACAATAAGCATTAATCTGCTGATATAATTTCAGTCTTTCCAGCAGATGTTGAACCAGACAGCAGGGATTTAACTCCCAGTCAGACACGAGAGCATTAGAGAGCTCAAGCAGTGATGCTGGTGAGCAGCTCTGGCTCACAGTCGCTCCAGTTCATCCCAAAGGTGTTAGATGAGGGTGAAGTTAAGGTCTTCATCTCTATATGTACCTGGCAGTGTGAACGGTCAAGTTTAAACAGAAACCATCCACACACGGCTGGAGGAGGAAGAACAAGATGTCTGAGGTTTGTTATTTAACTCAGAGCAGTGTTAAACTTCATAAATCATCTTGAAATTCAACTGCTGGGCACCTTTGCTGTGCATCATCACTCAGTACACTTTATCTGTGTGTATAATGACTTCCATGTCTGTTTTATCACAGAAGTGCAGCAGAGTGTAACTACAGTTTACTTGCCAAAAAAACACTATATGGTGTAGAAGTAAAAGTTCCTTTCATTTGAGTTTAAAGGTCTCAAACCATAAGAAACTACCTGGATCAAAAGTAGACTGAAGTATGTGGATCAGCAGGAAGAATGGCAGTCTTTCCTCAGTATGTGACCATAGAAATACTACCTAATGTTGACTGAACTGTAGTTGAATTTCACCTATACTGTACAACTTTGAAACAAAAAGTATTAGCAGCAAACACAGAGGGGATTAACAGGACATTTTGTGTTGTTTACCTCGTGGTTTTGTGTTGATTCTCTCTCCTCCTCGGAGTCCCTGCAGATTAACTGAGGATCTGTTGTTGTTGCAGAAGATGTCAGGAGGGGCAGAAGTCAGTCCTGTGATTGAAACCAGAGCTGTATGCCTACATGGGTTCCAGCAATGAAGCCATGTTCCATAACTGGGTTAAAACAGGTGGCCTGTCTGCAGAATCATGTTTGATTCACACACATGATTAACACATCTGTCTCATTAATGTTTAACAATAATTCTGCAGGAAATAAAAAAGTGGTTCTTTTGAGCCACGTAACGCTCTGTCACCACACCACTCTGGACTGGTGGGTGGGCAGACAGGGCACCTGATACCTGTTACTATATTTACCCTCCTCAGCTGAGGTATTCAACACTGTGACACTGCAGAGCAGAGCCAGCTGGATCGAGCTGTAAATCGAGTGTCAGGCCTCTGATGACCATCAATCTGAAGTCCCAGCTGACTGCATCTGAGTCAACATTAACTTCCTGCAACTAATAAACAATATTTTAAATGTTTGATTACATTTGGTTATAGTCTTTCATGAGGATGTCAAATTTGTCATTTTAGATGTCCAGCTGTTAAAAACCCAGATGTTCAGTTTACAATGAAACAAAACAGAAGATCTTGACAATGGAGAAGTTGTGGCCAGAAAATGTTTGATATGCCTACAAGAAACATCTCATAGTTCTGTGTAGCTCTGTCATTTTTATGTACATTTCATTGTAAACTGAAGCAATTTCAAGTCTTTGAACTTTTATTTTACAGTCTTGTCTATTAAAACTTCTATTTTAGCCTACTTGTTTTAATGTTTCTTAATGTCTTCTTACTTTTAAAATGCAATTTTTAATGTCTTTTAATGTAATCCGTATGCTCCTGTAAAGCACTTTTAGTTGCCTTGTGCTATACAAACAAACTTGACCTGCTTTACTGTAAAATATGTACATTTGTACAATAAAGTAGAACAGATATTCATCAGCTAGTTTTAAGACATCCAAAACCATTTACAAAGAAAACGTTAAGGGCCACAACTGTGTCAAAGCAACGTCGGTCGTTTGTTCCACGACCCCTTCTGTCGACACTTGGGCAAGACACCGAATCCCCAAATGCTCCTGATGAGCAGGTTAACACCGTACACACCTGCGTGCCAAGTTGTTACAGCCTGTTGCCCATTAAGGTAGATATAAGGACAGGAAAACAGACTTCACTGAATGTATTCTTTTTAAATAATTCAAGCGACTCAAAAGACATTTGTTTCACTTCACTCATTAACAGGTAGACATGTGTGAAAATGTAACCAACTCTGTTCCATCCGTTTAAAGCCCATGTACCAGATTTAAAGGAGGAAAAACACATGATCCCTTGGAAATTTTGTGACGCATCATTTTATTATTAAAAAAATCCCTCCACATAACTAAAACCAGCAATCCTGCAATAACCAAGCAAAGTTTTCCTTGGACTAATTTCCATGCGTTTACATCAGAGAGTAACACTTGTGAGTGACAAACAAAAGAACACCAAACAACAGGTGTGTAATTGAAAACACGTTTATTTCATTTTCTGTCTCAGCTGTTTATGACCTGGGTCTCTCCTTCTTGCCTTTGTACAGAGCCAGCAGGGAGACGTTGGCCACCTTGACCACCTTAAAACGAACTCCAGGAATGTCACCAACGGCGTGACCTTTACGTCCGAATCCTGCCACCAGAACCTCGTCGTTTTCCTGTAGGGCCGAACAGAGGACAGATGGTGAGCAAAAGAAAATGCAAATGTAAAAAATTTACACATTTCAGTCAACAAAAGCAAAATAGAGACTTGGGAAAATTCAAGTCCAGAACCAATCGGTACCTTTAAGACAGTTTGACTATAAACACACACGGCATCATCAATCAATTTTGTGAAAAGATAATTTGAGAAAGCCACACATTTCCACTGGCTGATTTAAATCTGTCAAATCAATTAGTGGATTATTTTTTCCCCACTACAGATTCTGCACATAAACCCGTGTCATCAGTTGCACCACAACTCCCTGTATGGCTGTTTTTCATGTATAGGTGAAAATTTACCTCGATGAAGTTAAGGCAACCGTCGTTGGGGACGAAGGCGGTGATCTTCTTGCCGTTCTTGATGAGCTGCACCCTCACACACTTCCTGATGGCAGAGTTGGGCTGCTTAGCCTCAACACCACTGCAGAAAGTAAACAAAAGAAACTTTAATACATTCAATCTGTTAAAAAGTTAATACTTGGAAGGAAATGTCAGCAGCAGGTGTATGTCTTCTATAGATCAGGTCGTGGTACTCACACTTTCTCAAGGACGATGCCTTTGGCGTGGGAGGCTCCTCCGAAGGGGTTAGCCTTCAGGGCAGTGCCCAAATGGGCCTTCTTGTACTGTTTATCGTGCCATTTCTGCTCACGGCGGTGATTACGGAGCTTCCTGGCTGTGCGCAGACCACGACACTTTCCTAGAAGACAAAGACGAGCGAGAATTAAGTCAGACCACTGTCTTGTAGTTGTACCCAAATAGCTGCAGAATTAAACAAGTGTTCTGAGCATGTATTTAAAAACCACAAGTTCCTGCCATAAAGAAAACAAGATAACTGAAAAAGTTATTCAGAGGCACAAGAAAAGGCCTTTAGACGGTGGCAGCAGTGTACAGTTTTAAAAACTTAAGAAATTTGGCCTGAGAATTTAATAGTGAATATTCTCCACATTTTCGGCAAAGTGGAGCGATTTCTTCAACCTCACTGACATAATTGTGAAGAAGCAGTCTGGTTTTCCAAAGACAAGCCGCATCACAGGCAAACACAGGACCAGTTTATATAGATGTCGCACCAATTATAACTCAACGTTAAACAAAACATCTACAATTACTGCATGATTGGCACAAACTATGACTAAAGTGACGATCTGTCAGATACCATCTTAAGACGTTATAGCTTTACAGCCTTATTAAAGCACTGCAGCTTCCGTCATGACTTTACTGTATGTCAATACTGAACAAACACGGTCTTGTTCACTCACACAAATCCCGTCTATGAGGTTAGAAGCTGCGTTTTTCCACAAACCTGTCTAAATCATGACGGCTGTAACCAGGCTAAAGCTAACAGAGAAAACTAACTTTACTAACGCTCACAACACCATAATTTAAACAAAACAACATCGGCAAACTTGTTATTTCATCATCCAGCAGTTTAATTAAACACTATATCATGAACAACAAGCATTTTAAGATGCTTTAGGGAACGTTTGCCATGCTAAGCTAACTCTGCTAACATGCCGCTTGCGTCCCGCATCTCAGATGTGTTATGGCCGCTCCACGTTGCGGGGAGAGAGAACCATTAAAAACGGCCAATTTATTAGTTGACTGAAGTTTTTCCGGCACAAACACTTCGAAAATAGTTTATAAGATGTTCATTTGCGACACCGACTTGAAAAATCACACCAGTGAAGAGTATTAGTCGTTATTCGGGATGAAGTTAGAGACATACCCATGATTGCAGAAGCGAGCCTGGGATGGAAAGGAAGGACCCAGGATGCACCGCGGCAATGTCTAGTCGGAGGACCCCGGCTGGGTGTGGCCACAGAAAATGCCTGACTGAAATTGTGAGAAGATGCAATGCAGAACAAAGAAATTAAATATTTTTCTCAACACGCTGCGAGATTCGGTGAGTTCTGCTCACAAAATATATTCTTTTAGCGGTTACTCCAAACATGTCAGCTGTTTGGATTTGAGACTTTTTCACATCTTACATGCAATCTATGAGGTTTTGTTTGTTTTATTAAATCAAATTTATGTCAAATAATGTTTGTTTTTTTTTGTTTTTGCTTCAGTTTGGTTTTTTTAGGTTATTTATATTGTATGGATATTTCTTAGGTTAGGCTACTATTGTGTTTAAAGATGATTTACTGTAGCCTGTTGTTATTGGCTAAAGATGCATTAATATGTAACTAACATAGAGTCTTTTCAGTAGTTTCTTTCACACATTTGAGCCTTGTTACATCAAAAATACCAGATAGGATTGTTGCATGTCAGTCTCACGAATAATTGGTAAAGCCACTTCCATGAAAAGTCACACTGGCTGCAGCAAATAAACACACAGAAATTAAATGTAGGCCTACATCTTTTTCTGTCTCCTTAAGAGGACTGACAAGTGATCAAACTGTTTTTATGGTAAAGAGAAAAGAAAGAACAAGACTCGGTCCATCATGTAATGTTTTCTTTAAATGACATAAAAGAAACTGTTTCAAACAATGAATACTTAGAAGTCTACGATTATTTTGACCGTGTTTCTTTATAAACCCTGGAATTCTTGAAGGCATCTGAAAATAAAAACTAGGAATAATCTAATTCAAAATTATATATTATTATATTAAATATGAGATGATGCCTCGGTATTCCTGTGAGATATTTTATAGTGTATGAGTGGTCCATGGTGCAGCCATGCGGCATGGCCATAGACTCTTGTTTCCCCTTGTGGTGCAGCACAGAAGGAACAAAAGTATCAGACCAGCTCTCCGTCTCAGTATTCTCAGTTTCCTCCAGGCAGCTGGTGTGAATGAAATAATAATCTCTGTCACACTTTATGAAACAGGCATCATAATTGTTCATTAAATGATTAAATAGATGAGAACCCACCAGTGTTATATAATCCATGTCTGTGTGTCATGAAAAATCAAAGATTTTAGGCTTTTCACCAGGCTGCCTCAAAAACACATGAACCAAATATGTGCGTTATAATCTGCTGTAATGGAATTTATTCAGACTCAGGCGAATTGAAAATGAGAAAATGTGGTAACAGCAAATGTCTCTAACCCGCAGGGCCGTGCTCTCTCAACCCTGTCTGCCTGTGCTCGGCCCTGATTGGCTGATTCAGCCGTCTGTCAGGGGGGCTTACAGACGGTGGGCTGATTAAAGTAGATTATGAGGGGGAGAGAGCGAGAGAGTGTGCTGGCATCACACTCCGCTCACAATAGCGATGGCTTCACCATGGAAACACTGCTGCATCCTCCTCCTCTCTCTCCTCATCCTCCATCTGCAGTCGTCTACCTGCCTCGACAGACAGCCTGCTGACAGGTAGGTGAGAGACAGAGACACAGATATGATGAATTCCCTCAGTGCTTGTTGTTGTTACCGACCTCTCCTGACTCTCTAATCTTTGACTCTTGACACGTTCAGCTCAAAGATTACTGATGCGGCTCGTCTATGTGGACCACGGGAGCTGTGGTAGTTTCATTGATTGTGTCCTTTTTCTTCAAAGCTGCTTTGCGGGATTTTTTTTATTTGGTCATTTGGAGGCAGAGGAACCAGACATCCGACGTATCATCCCCTTATAAAGCGGTTTTGGCAAACAGCCACCTATTTCCACATCCAGCAGACACAAAGCACCATCATGATCCCACAGGAGTCGTGTTTGCGTCTGCCTAATGAATATCCCTCTAAATCCCTCGTTTTCTCAGCGGTGTGTTGGTCTCCTGAGGGGAAATATCCGTCGCTTTAGCTGCTAGATGTTCCACTTTCTTCACCAGCTGGTCTCTGATGTTGCCTAATTGCTGTTTGGTGCAGGGTATGTAGCGTCCAGTAGGTTGAACAGAGCTTGCTCACTGCTGGAAAACGACTCTGAAACATTCAGTGAATGACGCTGAAAAGATGCTAAAAAGGGTGAACATTTGACTGCATCACACCGTATCCCAGAATCTCCAGTTATAGCATTGCACGTCTGACTTTCATGCACGAGTTTGGGACCCGTTGCAGACCTGAAGCTAACGTTCCTGTATTGGATAATATCAGTGCACTATCAATATTGGCTGATTGAGGAGAGACCTTTTTTTTTACCGCTTCCTTCTGTGTTTTACATTTTGTTCTGGAAAAGTTAAAAAGGTCAATGTCTGCACCAACTGAAGCTCCTCTCTCCCACAGAAAACACTGCACCTGAAACGCCTCATCAGTAGTCCCGCCTTTAATTCTCTGACTTTATGACATCACCCTGTGTCATCATGTCACACATTTGCATAACTTCTGCCTAACGGCTAGTTTGGCACCCGAGAATTTATTTAGCGAAGCTGCCCTGTTGTTGTTAGCGGTGCTGGGTCAGGCGTGTGTGCGCCGACCAATCAGAGCAGACTGGGTATTTGGGAGGAGGGGCCTAAGAGAGACAGGAGCTAAAAAATTGGACAGAATGGGAAAACCGATGTGTTTTTTGAGCGATTAAGCATGTAAACCTATTTTACTATCAATGCAAAATAAAATGATGAACCTGAAAAGGAGCATAATATGTCTTCCATCAAATGAAATATCATCTGATACTTTAACAATGTGGACATGACGCTTATCTGCCCAATGAATGTGTATTGAAGAGGCATTATATGTATGTAACTGCCAGTAGTCCATCACAGAATTGCACTCAGTAGAGCGCATACCTTTAATTCAATCAAGCCTAATCCAACATCAAACTCTAAAGCTCCGTATCCCCCTAAATTTAAACCACCGATAACTGCTTAAACGTTATTCAAGCTCACCAGATCTATGAGGACAACAGCACAACGCAGAGGAAATCATTACCTACATTGTGTTGAGTATAGATTTTCACTAGGATCTGCAACAAATAGATACCAGCCACCTATTTCTTTTTCATCAAGATCTGTGCATGAACATGTGGGGACAAAAACACCAACAATGGATCCATCCCTTTATCTGGTCTGCACCAAAATTTATTCTGAGCCGAGACTCATCCTCCATCCAAGTTCCATAGTTTTTGTGTAAACTTGCCGACAATCCAACCAACCAACAAACAAATAAACATGTTATGTCAGTTCCACTACAGGAGAGATTTGATGTTCTCTGCAATAAGATGGAAAATTATGAACATGTCTTCATATCAGCAAGAGCAATCGGCCAAAATGAGCTGGAAACTATCGGCATATTGGATATCTTCAAAAATCCACTATAGTGCATCCATAGTTCCTGTTTAATTTCCCCACGAACTTTGTTTCAGTTAGCGAACCGTGGCAGTTTATTTGCCGTAGCTGAGCTTAAACACATCCTAGCTGCTCTGCACAGATATTGTGGAGTTGTACGAACGTGTTCCCTGGACCGAAAGTCCTCATTATGCACGACCCAGGGCTTTGCAGAATCATTCAAGATCAACATTCCTGTTGGATGCGTTGACATCACAAACAGGTTTGATAGTGTTGCTGTGCTGGGCATTAAACAAGGCAGCTGTTCACTTTGTCATTTTGTGCAGTGGGCGGCTGCTGACGCTAACAGAGGGAGAAGCTGCGAAATCTTCTTTTTGCTGAGAGCCTCCCCGTCCTTCATGACCTGTCTGTGTGTGTGTATGTGTGTTTATATGTGTGTGCTTATGATTGTATGATTATGTAATCTGTGCAATCCCTCAATCCACAGTCCTGTGCTCTGACCCAGTGCACAAGAGGAGCTAAACCCTGTTTTGGCTGCAGGCAGCCGGAAAGGATTTGACAACTCTATCTCTATTGTTGTATGAAGGACATTTATAATACGTTTAGTTTTGAGCTGAGAGAAATGTGAACCGCGTTTTATTTCACATGACCGTATTGAGAGAAAGACGGTCTCTGGTCAAAGGTGGAGCGTCCGCTGGGCACATTCACAAAAGATGCTCCTCCCCACCTGACCAGAGTACAGACAACAGTGCGTTTAGGGTTTAAACAGACATACTTTAAATTTTGATTTCAAAAGTTTAGCTGACTGACCCAAGATGTCGCCAGCGTTCCTGTCATTGCCTCTCTCGACCTTTTGATCTGCACCAGCTCAGGATTCTTTGAAAAAAAAAAACGTGAAAGTGCTGCATGTTTTTGTAAAAGCAATCAGAGCTGCTACACGAGTCTTTGTCTCAGCAGTCTGGGTCAGAGTGGCTCCTCTCAGCGACAGAACATCTCTGTTCCAGACCGATCACGCAGTCTGACACCGCTTTAATCCTCAGGCTGAACCACTGATCAGTGAACTCACCAGGTGCATTCAGGGTCCTCGAAAGCCTCACAGGTCACCCTCCCTCTCTCCGCTCTGTCTAATCTTATTTGTTTCTGATGATTTAAAATGTTTTGCGATACCTTTATATTCTTTTATCGTCCCTTTACTCGTAATTTAATGAGAATAAATAAATGGTTCTAAAAGTTTAAGAGGAACTTGTTTTTTTTAAATTAATTTTATTGTTATAAATAATATAATATATATTATTATTGATTCCTAATCCAACAGTCATTGTGGTTTTGTTACTATAAATATTTAGTAGAAATATTTCAGCTGAATTAGACGTCTGTTGTGCAGTTGTAGATGCCATCGCAGTTTTGTTGGGAAATTAGCTAAATTGGAAGTTTTTCGTGTGGAACAACGAGCACGTCGCTGCTAAATACAAATAACTATAGAAACAAATGACTAATATCAACTAATCTCGCCGCTGCAGAGGAACTAACGGGAAAAAGTACAAGTATATTTCAACATCAGCATGATAATAATAATAATAATAATAAGAAGAAGAAGAAGCAGAAGAAGAATTCAGTATATGAAGACAGAAGATGTGTTAAAAATGAGAAACAAATATTAATTGATCCTTCTGTCATTTCTGTCCACAGTGCTGCTGTCTCTCCAGTTCAAGGTCAGTACTATCTATCTATCTATCTATCTATCTATCTATCTATCTATCTATCTATGGTCAACAATGGCACAAGACCGAATATCTACTCAACCTCACAAATTAACATTGTAGAAATAACTGTAGTACATAAGTAAGTAGACGCTCTCTCTATAAATATTGATTCATGTTTATGGAATTGATCCTGTTCTTGTCTCTGCAGATGAAGGGATGACACAGAGTGATGGAGGGATGTGGGTGGAGCAGAGTTTGATATCTGCAGACCAGCCGTCCAGACTACAGCAGGTGAACTCTGAGTAGAGGAGGAAGTTACGGCTTTGTTAACGAATACAAAACTGCAGCGTCACAAGTTTCACATTCTAACTTTCTCATCAGTATTTGCTGTAAAATCAGACGTGACTTCTGTCTGAAAACCACACGAGCCCCTTTGTGAATTTATCTCATATAGGTACACTTAAGTAAACTCACACACTTCACCCGATGATAAAAGAGAGATTTATTTTTTCTCCCTTTCAACTTTTCTCACCGTCTCGTCTCCTCTTCAGTCTCCAGATGTTTCGCGGAGGAAGTTGCTTCAGGCGCCAGGAGCTGCTCTTCCCTTCCCTCCTCTCAAGGTGGAGCACATTTCACAGACAGTCACGGGGAACATTTCAGAGAGCATATTGTAGCAACCTACAGTATGAATTTTATATGGAGTTCTCACATATTAAAGTCCCATCCAGCATCTGATCCAACAAAGAACAAAAAGAATTCAGAAAATCTTCTGAATCATCTGGTATATGATATGATTATTGTAGATTTAGTTTCAAGTATCAACATTTTTATCATAGGTGGACGATACAGAACATATACCAAGTACCTCTTACAAAAGTAGATGTAACACTGTTGTCTCCGTCCACCAGGTGTTGTCTGACGGGCAGCCGTGCGTCCTGTTCCAGGCCAGGAAGTTGTCTCTCCGATACGAGAGGCAGAAGCAGCTTGACCTGACGGAGAGAACCTTCTCCCCTCAGAAACCCGTCGACACCAGCCAGTCTGTCTGCCGCCAGGACAAGGCCACGTATGTGCACCTGTCTGTCTACCTGTAAAAGCATCAGAACACTTATAACGCAATGACTGTAACACATTGTCTGTCTGTGTGTCCACAGGTTGGTCATGAGGTTTGGAGATGTGGAGGACTTGCGAGGCCTCTCCATCAGGTCAGTAACACAATCTATAAACCAAAATCTCTTTGCACATGATAAATCTAAACGTACAGTCCGGACTGACTGTTTCCTCTCGTCCCTCTGGTGTCAGACTGCAGATGTCCAACACTTTCTACGAGTCTTCGGGTCAGTGGTGGTTCTCGGTGGAAAGTGTGTCTCTGCTCTACAACAGCACTGAGGAGGCCGTGTTCAACGCCAGCGAGGTGTACGCTCCAGCCTCCTCCTCCTACCACTGCATCCACGTCAGCAGCCTGCAGCGCTACAGCGCCCTGCTGCTGCCCAGCTCTGAGCCCGCTCGCCGCTGGTCCATCACCTTCACCAACTTCCAGGTACTGAACACAACGAGAATAAAGAGGAACGTCTACAATGACCTTGAGGAAAATAAAATGTACACATTAACAGTTATTTCACTTTTTTTCCTTTTTGGATACGAGGAAGCAAACAGGAATTATTATTTGTCACATTCTGAATTGTATCTTTTCCACTTGTACAAATATGTCTCTGTTCCCTCGACAGATTCAAGCGTTCAACGTCACCTCTGGTAAATTTTCCCCTGCGAGCGACTGCGCCACCTTCCTGACTCCGGCCATCCTGATGGGCCTCATCACGTCCCTGATCCTGCTGCTGGTCCTGGCCTACGCCCTCCACATGGTCATCCACCTGAAACACATCGAGCACGACGACGAACACAAGGCCGAAATCTACTACCCTCAAAACCCCGACCAGCCCGAACACGAACACTGCTGTGTGGAGAGCATGGCTGAGAAAAATATTCTGTACTGTAGCCAAGAAAATAATTAGAGACTTTTAATAGACAAATTTCAAAAAAGAGACGCAGATGATTTGAAGCTGGAAACTGGCATCGGCCCTCTGATGTGATGAGATACTTTGAGCTCAGGCTTAGATTTTTTAAATATATATATTTATAGTGTTTGTTTTTTTTAATTTGCCCATTAGTGAATTTCTGTCATTGTCTTTTTAACAAATTTAATAAAAATACAAATAAAAAATGTATTGTGGACTCATTATTGGATGTTAGACTGCTGGTGCTTCAGTGAGTAGCCTCATCTTGCGCACATATTGGAAAGTTACATTTTTAAATTTGATTAAATTAATTAAATGTTACAGGCTTCTATAGAGGCAGCAGAACAAGTAGGTTTAGTTTATGTGGGGGTATTTATTAGCTCCCAAAAGAATCAGATATAACATTGGTGAATAAATATAGAACAAAATTGCAACACCAAATATTCAACATTTGTTTTTAATTAGCTCATTATGAATTATTTAATCCAAGTTTTCTCACTTAATTTAAGGCAATTTAAACACCAATCAAAAAGAGAGAGAGATAAGAATGACCAGTTTTAATAAAAAAGAAACAGGGTGAGAAATATTTCATACTTCTGTACAAACTTTATGTATTTGAAACGTATTTTCAGTTATTTATTGTATTTTATTATTTTCTTTATTTCGGACATCTTTAAAATATCATAAATATCATCAGAAAAAGATACATGTCTAGGCTCCAGTAGATTAATCAAATAAGGCAATTCATGTTTGGAAAGGAGTAAGAAGAAGTTCAAAAACTTTTGAACTCCTTTCTCTATGTTTATACTTTATTATTATATGATTACTTAATGGTTATAGTCTGTATATTGTCAGCACATATCCGTATGACATAATATAAAACAAGCACACATAGCATAGACATTTAAATCATACATAAATCTTGGAATTAGCCTATTTATATACGACTGGTGTCATTTCAATCCTGACCGGTAGGTGGCAGTATTAGTTGCAGCGGCGCACAGGAAGCCAAGAAGAAGAAGACGCTCATGCTGACTTCAGGGACAGTGCTGACAGCTAATGTACGTTACTAACTTTTGTAAATACATTGTACTTGTGGCAACTTTGTAGTACCAGTCCAACAGCGAGGAAGAGAGGAACAATCTCTAAGAGTATTGCCATATTTTTAAGGTTTAGAACAAGGTTCCCAAAATGAAAGTTAGCTTGTGAGGCTGTTTTCCCGATTGAACTTGAACGCCACCTCCTCGATGAGGTTGCCTGTGACAGTTAGCATGACATTGCTCTCACGACAAAGAGCTCATTAGAGGATCTTTTGATTACATTTAGGTGGAAAACAATGTCGTAGGCCATCAGGTCAGAATTAATTCAATACAAGGTTATGCTGTCCATGATTGGGCTAATCAAATAAAAGGGAAACTAGCATGAATAAGCTACATGTGCATGCTCAAATATTCCTTACAGCACGACACGGTATTTAAATTAAAACAGCGGTTGGATTTCTGAAGACCGTCTGTGGTTAAGTTTTGACACCTGAAGGTCGAGTTTAACTCCACATTTGCCGGTTTTCTCTTCAAGTTAGCTGGTTAGCTTCCTCGGTTAGCATTTTTGGCCAACCGGTGTAGCCGTAGGACAGTCCCACAGCAAGTGACGTCAGAAGCGGGGGACCACCCGTCCCCGGTGTAGTTCTGTGTCCGACTTTTCTCGCTGTCATCTCTCCGCCGCCGGGACTTCATGTTGAACCGCCTCCCCGCTGCCCTCGCACTGCTTCCCCGCCACCTGCTCTCGACCTCACCGGGGACTTTGACCGGAGCCCGCCGCCTCCTCCACAGGATGGAGTCCGCCGTGGTGAGGTGCCTTCCCGGGGAGCCCAAACTCACCATCTCCTTCTGCCTGGACGGCAGCCACAAGCACATGCTGCGGGACCAGGACGAGGCTCTGGGTAAAGTCCTGGCCCGGATCTCCAACGGCATCACCAAGGACCAAAGGAAGGCGAAGAAGTCGAAGAAGAACAAGGGGCAGCAGCCGTGTGAAGCCGCGGAGTCCGCCGTGGTGAAGCTGTACTTCGGAGGGGACGAGGTGGCCGACACGGTGCTGAACGCGGAGGCGTGGCGGGACGGAGCCGTGCTGCAGGTGGGGGACGTCAAGTACTCGGTTCAGAGGAACGCTCCAACATTCACCACCGCCGAGCTGCCGGCGTCTCTGCTGGCCGGGTTCCCCGTCTGTCCCAGTCTGGAGGTGGAGTTCGGGAACCTGCAAGACTGCGAGTTCACCTGGTATAAAGAAAATACCATGAACACAAGGTACTGACACAGAAGTGTTACTGACACATCATGCTGCACACTGTGTCCAGTATAATGCAGAAGTTCTTAAGTTATTAGTTAATTTAAAGTTTAACAATAGATTTTAGTGTCCAAAACAACAGCAGTGCAGTGGAGAAGTAATCTTCTCTGGTTATTCAGTAATTATAAATTACCCCAAGCAACTTTTTCTGCATTATGTTATGTAAAAAGGTTTTGTTTGTTTTTTTACTAAAGCCTGACCGATAAATCACAGATGTGTTGGTACCAGAATATAAGTTGTCGATATCGGCAGGTATGAAAACGTTTTGGTTTTATAGAACACATGCAGAAAATAATGCTTTGGGTGATTTATGAATTTTACTTTTTAAGTGAAGTTTGCTGTTTCAGGTTACTGGTGCCACTTAGAAACTAAAATGTGTTGACAAGCTAAAATATGATGTTTCCACGACATTTAAAAAAGAACAAAACGAAAACTGTTTTATTGGTCAAGCTCTAACTTTTATGCCGTGAAAAGAGTGTTTGAACACATATTATGGTCACAGTACTTTGAAATTCTTTGTTATCTTTGTGATTTTGTTTTTAAAAAATCAACCAGGCCACCAAGGTCATCTGTACTGTAATGAAGGGTTGTCACGATACTAAAATGTTCAACTCGATACCGATACTCAGGAAAATATTCGATACTCGATACCATTTTCGATACCAAAAGGATTAAAAAAAGAATTCAAAATTTAAAAGAAATATTTCTATTAACAAGAAAAATGCAAAAATAACCTCTGTTACAACATGTAACAATTAACAGAACCACACGTTTAATATCTATAATAAAAAACAGTTGTGCAAAAAGAAACTGCAGCTATGATAACAAGTTTCAGGTCTGAGGTAGTGCAAAAAATAATCAGTATCGATACTTTTGAAAATGAGTATCGTATTCGATACAACATTTTAGTATCGATACTTTTTTGAGTTTCAATACTTTTGACAACCCTACTGTAATGTCAACGTCTGTTTGGTAAAGAGACACATCAGTATTAAACAGTTATAGATGATATTAAGTGTCACCAGAGCTGAGAACTGAACTGCATAAAGATAAACAAGACAAAACAAAATACAGAGATAACTTTCTCTAGGTCATCAGAGGGTGAATACCTCGTTTGGAAATATCTTTTACATTTGAGAGCTGAGATTTAATATCACTCAGTGAAAGAGGTTCTGGGAAACTCGACACCTTTGTCCTTATTTTTCTCTTCTTGTTCTTGTCCCAGCCCCGAAGTTGCTGGAGAAGTACCGGCTCAGGACATCAGTTGGACAGAGGTGGGCAGTGAGAGAGTCCACGTCCCGTCCAATCAGGACATCGGCTGCAGGCTCAAACTGCGCTGCACGCCTAAAGGTGGAGGACGCAGTGGCCAGGTGAAGGAGCTGGTCTCTGTGGGGGCCGTGGAGGCCGGACCAGGCGTGTGCACGTTCGACAACCGACACGCGTACACTGTCAGAGAGGCGGAGTGGCCGGTTGTGAGGGTGGTGTCGTACAACATCCTCGCAGATGTGTACGCGCAGACAGAACTGTCCAAGACTGTGCTCTACCCGTACTGCGCCCCCTACGCCCTGCAGCTGGACTACAGGCAGAACCTGATCAAGAAGGAGCTGGCCGGATACAACGCGGACATCATCTGTCTGCAGGAGGTCGACAAAGGTAACACGTCTAAACCAAGTCGTGACTGATGTGCGTCTCCATCATCCTGTGCATGTGTCTGGTCTCTGACTCTCTTCATGTCCTCTGGACTCTTCAGGGGTGTTCACAGACAGTCTGACTCCAGCTCTGGATGCCTTCGGTCTGGACGGCGTTTTCAGGATCAAAGATAAGCAGCATGAAGGACTGGCCACTTTCTACCGCAGGTGAGATCTGCCAGCAGCCAGAATCAGAAGAAAATTTATTTTTTCAGTCTCAGCATTTTAAGTTAAAAGACAGATTAAGCTGCTTCATGTTACTGGTTCATATGAAAGTGGCATAAAACATAATTAGTTTATCTGATTATCAGCTTTTAGTCATTTAACAGTGACGTCTTGATTCATTATTAGGTCAAAGTTTAAGCTGCTGAGTCAACATGACATCGTGCTGAATGAGGCGCTGACCTCTGACCCCGTCCATTCTACGCTGCTGGAGAAGGTTTCTGCTAACAGCGCTCTGAAGGACAAGATACTGCAGAGGTCCACCGCCCTGCAGGTACCTCAGTACACCTGCGCCTCACCTGCTGTGTTTATATTGTTTTTGTGAATCAATCAGAAGAGGACTCAGACTTCTGGGACTTTTAGTCTTTTACCTCTAAAAGGAAACAGTGTTGAGCATTTTTGCTACTTTCTTACATTTAATTGATTCATCTGAAAAATAATAAATAGAAAACAGAATAATAATGGAAAAAAAAACATTCACAGTCACCTTGTTGTAAATAATCAGGTTTTGAACTCTGTATTGTGACACTTGTCTTGCCTCATTTCTCTGCAGGTCAGTGTACTGGAGGACCTGAATAAACCAGGCAGGAAGGTGTGTGTGGGCAACACTCACCTGTACTGGCACCCAAAAGGTGAAAGAACTAGTTTCTTTAGGTGAACACCTGAGTCGCTGACATAACAGCAGAGTGATGAACCTGTAACCTGTAGCACAACAAATCCTTGCACAGTGATTCCAGTTTTATTTATATCAACATTTTTTAAAAGGACATTGTTTCCATTAATCTACGCAAGAACACGTGAAACTGAAAACTGAATTCACTGTTTTGAAGGAGGGAACGTTCGTTTGGTCCAGATGGGCGTGGCTCTGCAACATCTGAGTCATGTGATCAGCGAGGTCGCTCCTGGAGCACCTCTGGTCTTTTGTGGTGATTTCAACTCCAGCCCTAACTCAGGTAACTCCACACCTGAAGGACCGACCACAGCAGCACCGATCTCTGCCAGTATAAATTTTGTCTTCACAGGAGATGTTCGTATTGATGTTAAAAATACATTTCCTGTTTTGATAGCAGTGTGTTCTTCTCCTCGTCGTGTCTGCAGGTGTGTTCCAGCTGGTCACTGAGGCTCTGGTTCCTCAGCAGCATGAAGACTGGAGCAGCTCTGGTCCAGAGGAGTCCTGCAGCATGGAGCTGCCCTCGTCCTTCCCTCCGCTGCTGAGCGCCTGCAGCGAGCCGGCCTACACAAACTACGTGGGAGGATTTCACGGCTGCCTGGACTACATCTTCATCCAGCCGGACAGCATGCAGGTAAAGATCCTGATACTGGTGCTACAGTTACCATGACTAATGCAACCACTGCTATTGCTTTTCCAACTGCTACTGATACTAATTACCCAAACATGAAGCTAACCTGCTGCTGTGTGTCTCTGCAGGTGGAGCAGATGATTCCTCTGCCCAGCCACCAGGAGGTCACCACCTACGAGGCTCTGCCCAGCGTGGCTCACCCCTCCGACCACATCGCCCTGATCTGCGACCTGCGCTGGAACCCCTGACCTCTGACCTCAAAACCACTTAAAAATGCACAGGAGAACTGGAATTCCTTTAAACAGAATGAAAACTGAGCATGGAAACATGTTGCTGCAGACCACAGAAACATGGACGAGCAGAGAAATCATCAAACACAGAACTGTCTTAACTCACAATATGACTGAAATGTTGTGGTTAGGTTCATATTGTGTTATTAACAGTACGATAATTCATGAATTTTTTATTCACTGATATTCAGTGTTGGGTTTTGTTTCCAGGGAAAATGAATAAGTTGCACAGTTTATTTTTCTTAAAAATAATAAACTGGTTTGGTTGTAGAAAACTCACTTTCATTACTGCATCATATTCAGTTAATAATTAATATAACTCTGAGCTCATTATAAACAAATTTAATGTGACTTGCTGTTTTTTTTTCTCACCCTCAAAAACTGCTGTTCAAACTAATTTCAGACGACGTGGACACTACAAGGCTTCACAAAGACATTAATTAATAAATACATATAGATATTTGAATGAACATATTTATTATAGATATTAATTTGGTCAGACAACTTGTTCAGTGGTCCTTTTGAGTTTTTAAATAAAGTTTGAATTGACGTATAAGTATCTTGTTATTAATTCTAAATATTCCAGCAACACATGAAGATGTTAAAGCGGATGAAGAACCGGAAGTAGGTGAACAAACTGACAGAATAGTATTTACTGTCATATGATCTATGAGTTTTCATTTATCATGGTATGTAAATATAGCTCCCGGTATGCGGCGCATCCATCCTCCATCGCCACGCTGTTTTTCTCTCATTGGTCAGAAGTGGAAAGGGGGCGGGTCCGGAGTGTTTGGGACATACCATTGTGTCGTACGTGAGGGGCGCCGGGAAAAGTTGGAATAAAGGTTACGGATTATGCGGAAAAGCTGTGACGATTTAACCAAAATATAATAAAGAGACCTCTGTAAAAATAGAGAATAAAACACCTCTCATGTTATCTTTATAACATTTAGGGAGATTTATGTTTCGGTTACGGCTACAGCGGGTTGTAACATCCCCGAGTCAGTGACAGCTGAGAGAGAAAGACCTTCAAGTATGCTGAAGTAAGCCAAGCAGACCGGAAACTGGCTAATTTTGCCTATAAAATAAAAGTATGAACGTCTTCTTTGCTGAGGGTTATAGTTCCTAGACCCCATTCAATGTAATTACTCAATATTTAAGACACAGTTAGTAAAATAGAATACACACGGTTGTGATCACCTTTTTAGAGATGTCAATTTAGGCTTGAGTTAATGAGCTGTAGCTATTTTAAGAATCACCGAAGGTTTCCCCAAGTCAGAAAATCATGTTTTTCTGTAAAGCATATTGTTGTGTAGAAGAGGTTTAGATTCATGCAGTCATTTATTTCTCCTTGGGTGATTTTGATTAGTTATTGCTGTTCTCTCTTGCATATATGAATTTTTCTTTTCTAGTGGTAACCCTGCTGGAAAACCCAGCATAGACCAGCACCAAAACCAGCACCAAAACACAACATATGCTGGTCTTGCTAGTGACTGGCCACCACAACATTATACTTTTTAGAAAAACTTGATTTTTTGACTTGAGGAAACCTTGAAAGATTCTCTTGAAATAGCAACAACTCAACTGAAATACTATGCTGTTTTTTCCCAGCAGGGAAGTTGGTTTTAAATCCCAAATTTGTGGAGACACGCAAAGATTTTGACAGAAAACAATTATAAACTGATAAAAGATTTGTGTTGCCGCACACTGTTATGGGCCTTCTGTTTCCATTTGAGGATACCACCAGTTCAACAGCTTAATTTTACATGCCTAATGTACATGTCTGTGAAAAGGACAATATCAAAAGGCTAAATTGACTGATTAGAAGAATGCTTTTATTCTGAAACCCGGCACCGGATGCGTCGTTTGTCCCGCTGTCCCACTTGACGCCGAGCGGCTGAACAGGAAACCAAACAATGAACGAGGATTTGAACGATCTTACGTGTCATTCCCAGAGTTTCACTGATTCAGAGACGTCCTGGAGACTTTTGGTGAACGCATTCCTGTAAGTCTGCTTCCTTGTTATCCATTTCCACACAGACTAAAGTCGGGAGCGGGATGTCATGTTAGTTAGCAGCTTTTAATTGACTGCCGCATCGCTAAATCAATAAGAGAGCAGTAAGTTAGCTAGCTTAGCTAACGTGAGTTAGCTACAATCACTGTAAGTTCATTTGTGTCACAGTTCAGAACATGAGCACAGACTGTACTTATCTCTAGGCTCATAGCTTACAATGTAGATTTAAACATGTTTATATGTAAATTATCATAGTTTTACGGTAGATAAAGTACTGTATCACTGTGAGGCTAACATGGCTAAATTAGCTCCTGGTGATGTGCCCAAAATAGTGCCTGCTTTAGTCCGGGGTTCTCCCTCTCTGTGCTCTCGTTCTATCGCCTGTGAATGTGGTTGTTTTGTTGACACCACAGAGAAACTAAAATAAGACATGAACGCCATCATGAGAGGACAAGCAGAGTGGATGAAGGACACGGTGTCGGTGTTAAAATTCTGGTGTGAGAAATCAGGTCATTATTTTGTCAAAGTTATACAGAAGTCGTTCAAACCATGCTGTGTGTTTGAATCTATACTTAGATTCAGTATAGGCTCCTTTGTCTGAAATTGCGTATTGGAGCGCAGGTTTAACAGGTTTTACAGTGTGGTTAATCCTGTTTATTGACTTCAGTGGATGCTAGTTGACACATAAACAGGTGAACAACTTCCTGTTGGTTCTCAGGAGCGCCACTGTCAGGCCAAAATATGAACTTGGCACATAATATTGTGATGGATGGACTTTATAGATTAAAGGAAAAACCTAAATAAGTGAATGAGGGGTGAAATATAACAGTCCTGCCCCCTGATGAAGGATTTGGGTGACCAAATGTCCAATGACAGTAGATCATCTATTACGAAACACAGTCACTGATAATCTCCTTTCTCCTGTTCAGGCTTCTTGCTGTCTCGTCATTGATGAGCTGTGGTCGCCTCGGTAACGTTTGCTAACAGCTGGAAGCATGAAGGCCTTGATCCTGGTCGGAGGGTACGGGACCCGGCTGCGACCGCTCACCCTGAGCGTCCCCAAACCACTGGTGGACTTCTGCAACAAACCCATCCTGCTGCACCAGGTGGAGGCACTGGTGAAGGTACGTCTGAGGTGGGGCTCAGGTGGGGTTAGCGAGCCAGCTGCTCTCTGAGAAGTTTTAATATCCAACACATCTGTACAGCTGACATTCTCTGTCTGTGCGCAGGCCGGGGTGGACCATGTGGTTCTGGCTGTGAGCTACATGTCGGAGCTGCTGGAGAGAGAGATGAGAGTCCAGGAGGAGCGGGTATGCAGACAAACCATTACGCTGACACACTGTTACTGCTGTGAAACACACCAGCACGCACACAACACACGATAAATGGGTTTAATCGAGTACACGACCAGATCAGCGGTTCTGTCCAGTTCACACAAATCCCCCAAAATCCCCAGTGGTGTCGAGTCATGCAGGTAGTATTTGTCTGCTGAGTGGAGGGGCTGCAACTAACAGTGATTGTCATAATCGTTTAATTTTCACATTTAATATTTTAGTCTATAAATTATTAAGTAACATTTTCAGATTGTTTCTTTCTTCCCATAAACAGTCCAAAACCAGAAGACTGTTTATTTACGGTCATGTAATCATACTCGGTGTATCCCTGGATTGTTTTAGCTTGTTAATCTGACCACCTGACCGTGTGTTTATGAATATTTTTATTTGTTCTGATGCACTTTGAGTAATACAGAACTGATTATTGTGCTCAGTCTGAATTATCCTGAATGTTTCACCGTTTTCTCCTCAGCTTGGGATTCGTATCTCTCTGTCTCATGAGAAGGAGCCTCTGGGGACGGGTGAGTTTCTCTCCACCACAGACAAATCCAGACAGACATGAAACTACCTCAGCAGTACAATATTGTGCTTTTTAAACCTGAAATATTAGTAAGAGCCTTGAATAACGTCGAGACCACCAAGTGTACTATATTCTTCTAACACAGTATAATTATTTATGAAACATAACAATTTTGTTGGATATATTTAAAGATATCGATAGAAAAAAGAACTAGATTTTACTGATTTGAGCATCATAGTGATCAAACTGATGCATAAACTCTGTATTTCCAACGTTGTCATTCACCAGTCCTGTTTACTGAATTAATGTCCAACTGAAGTATTTTTGACTGACTTTGATATAATTGATAAATATGAGAAATGAACATGTGCTTGTTTGTGTGCAGCGGGCCCGCTGGCTTTGGCTCGAGAGCTGCTGAACATCGACAACGAGCCGTTCTTCGTCCTCAACTCGGACGTCATCTGTGATTTCCCCTTCAAAGACATGCTGCAGTTCCACCGCAACCACGGCAAGGAGGGAACCATCGTGGTGAGAGACGCAGACAGTACAATGTGGTTTTAAGTCAGATTCTGGCCATTTACAGCTGTGCCAGACAACTGTGAGAGAGAATAGGTGAAATCTTTGCCAGAGTTTTGGTGTAAGATTGTTTGTTCAAGGCCGCTGTGTGTGTTTGTTAAGGTAACGCGCGTGGAGGAGCCCTCTAAATACGGCGTGGTGGTGTTTGAGTCAGACAGCGGCATTATACATCGGTTCGTTGAGAAACCTCAAGTCTTCGTCTCCAACAAGATCAACGCCGGCATGTACATCTTCAATCCCAGCATGCTCAGCAGGATCCAGGTGAGTCTTAGACACACACACACACACACACACACACACACACACAGAGCCTCATACGTTGTGCAATAAAGTAAATATGCAGTCGGAGTTTAAAAACGCCACCATAAGACTGCGCTCTTTAATGAACTCTTTGGTGTTCACTGATGCGTATTTTGACATGTTTACATTCATATCTACTGTAAATATTAATGTACAATGCTGCCATTTAATTGTATGTTTGTGACTCTCATGTGTTCGTGTTTGTGCAGCTGAGACCAACATCCATAGAGAAAGAGATATTTCCCGTCATGGCACAAGAGGGACATCTGTACGCGATGGAGCTACAGGGTAACTTATTACTACAACTTATTTATGGCTGCATTATCATTACATCTGCCATCAGACAGTGTTTTGTCAGAAAGGTTAATAAAAAGAGCACTCAGAGAGTCAAGACTGGTGGTAAACAAACAGTTTATTCAACCTACTTTAGAGTGACTTTACTTTATTTTCTAAAATAATCTCTAACTGTTCAGAAGCACTGAGCGCACAGAACTACAGTTAGTACAGAAGGTCAAAGTTAAAGCAGGAAGTGCGTCTGTAAACTGTGTTGGATGTTTATAACACACTGTTTGGGTCATAATTTTCACTGACCCAAACAGAGTTTTGTCTAACATGGAGGTTTGTTTACAACATTGTCTGACCGCTCGTGTTTCTTAACCTGTTGGACTGAGTCTCCACTTGTTAACCAAATGATGATTTTACACTTAAGTGTATGTACAGGTTAAATTTACAGGATAATTCATGTTTTAATCAGAGAGTTTTGGAGGTGACAGGAAGATTTTTTACCTTTTGACCATCAGGCTAACTCTTTTATGCTGAGCTATATTAGCAGGCAGCTGGTAATTACCTCTTATTTAGCACAACGATTTAAAAGTTGTATCAGTATGCTAATCTAACTTTGGCAAGGAAGCAAATTATTATATTTCCCAAAATGTCAAACTCATCCTTAAATGATGTAACTGTGTCCCCAGTGATTCATTGTATTTGTGTATTTACACAGTGGTAACATGATAACGAAGTATATGGTAGGGAGTTGACCTGTGTGCTTACTCTGGTCTCACAGCTTACAGCTCTACCAGACGTAAGTGTTTGGGCTTTCCTGCACATCAGAACTCATGTCGTTTTGGAGAGGAATCGTTTGTAGAGAAGCACCGATACCAATAAAAGATGGATGAAAGATGTATTGTTCAGATAAAAAGAGCAGAAGATCGCAAACCAACCTTGAGTCAAATCAAACTGGAATCGGTGCATCTCTCAATCCTCATCCCTCTCTGGGAGCGATCAGCTTTGTGTGAAGCAGCTGAAACATGTAGCTGAGCAGTTAAACCTCCTCCCTCCCTCCCCTCATGCAGTAGGCCCAGCAGGCTGACTGGTCCTGGTCTCTGGTCCAGGTCGTAGTGGCTTTGTTTCCCTCAGTAACTCTGGTGAAACACTGAGCAGCCCGCGGCTCAGGGAACAAAATAAATATCTCAGTAAAGTGATCAGCAGTCACTGACCTGTCTTTTACCTTCATGCTTCAGTTCCTCACCTGTTGTAGATCAAAAGGAAACTATTAGTTTTGTGTCCTTGTTTCCATGGTAACTAATTGCTTCCCCTGTCTGTATCTCTGTATACTGTTTGTCTGCTTGTCTGTTTGTCTGCCCGTCTGTCTATCTGTGTGCAGGTTTCTGGATGGACATCGGTCAGCCTAAAGACTTCCTGACAGGGATGTGTATGTACCTTCAGTCGCTACGACAACACGCTCCTGAGAGGCTACACACAGGGCCCGGTTTCCTCGGCAACGTTCTTGTGGTGAGTTCAGCTCATTGCCGCTACATTTCAGATAACGAATTCGCGCTCGATAATAATCCCCCTGTTCTTGCTTTCCTCTGCAGGACCCGACGGCGCAGATTGGGGAGAACTGCACCATCGGCCCCAATGTCACCATCGGTGCCGGCGTGGTCGTGGAGGACGGCGTGAGGATAAAACGCTGCACGGTGCTGAAGGGAGCGCGGGTTCGATCACACTCCTGGCTGGAGAGCTGCATCGTGGGGTGGAGCTCCTCCGTTGGCCAGTGGGTGAGTAAAGGACACCAACCGTGTCCAAGCAAAGATCAATGTCTGAGGAACTAAATCTGACAGTGTGAATGGAACTGAAGACATAAACACTTACAGTGAAAACAGAGATGTTTGGGTCGGCTGAAGTCTTTGTAAATGTAAAGATTATTCACACTCAGTGCAGCTGTTTTAAAAAGGAAACCTAGTGTAGTAATTACCAGGTCTGTTATTTGATTCCAGCCAACATTTTCAGCGCTGTGTGAATCTTCTGGTCCCCTCCTACTTTTTATAAAAGGAACAGTTTTGTGTTATGATTGTTATCAGGTGTGTTGACGGTTTGTCTTTCTTTACCTGCGTCATCAGGTTCGTATGGAGAACGTGACGGTGTTGGGTGAGGATGTGATTGTGAACGACGAGCTTTACCTGAACGGTGCCAACGTGCTGCCTCACAAATCCATCAACGAATCGGTCCCAGAGCCACGAATCATCATGTAACATCGTGTGGAGCAACAAAAAAAAGAAAACAACCTTTTATATGAACTCAACTGAACACCCAAACTGTGCCAGAGAGAGAGATAGCGGTGAAAGAGGAGAGAAAAAAAGAACAAAATAATGTTTTTTTTCACTTATTTTAATTAGTTTGAACTCGTTTTTAGCCCTGCTTGGCTGCACCGTCCATCAATCAGAAATGATGAGCATATGATTTGTAAAAATAAAAAAAAAAGCAGCCCGGCCTACCAGACAGGTTTAAAACACTAGTTTCCTGAATGTGGTGGATGATAAATGTCTCTGCTCTAATGGAGAAAAGGTGAAGGGTGGGGTTGATATACCTGGGCTGGTTGTCTGTCAGAAGGTGGAGGGTCTAATGTGAAGTGTATTTTAGGGGAAAGCGGGTTAGAGAGCGTTGCGAACACTGCTGTTTAGTTTCACTATGCATTTCCATTTCCTGGACAGCTGCAGAGTCTCAGTGAACAGGTACTGAAGGATCATACTACATCTGCTGTAGCAGAGACTGGAATCAGGGCGGATGGCACTGAGAATAATGTCCTGACTTCTTAACCAAAATGCGGTTACAGTCAAAGCTGCATTAATAGAATACTTGTTGTCCTCTGTTGGGGGGCAGCAGAACACAACGCTGTAAACACCTAACACCTTATAAAGTTGTTATGGCGAATGTTTTAGCAAAGAGCTGCTTATTCACACATCCAGCCGACACACAGGAACATTATCATCCAACTCAAGTCTGTGTCCACCTGATGAATGTAATTTGATCCATTTTTATAAAAAGGAACGATGAGTTCAGGTTAAATCAGCTGTAGAGTGGATGTCTCGATGCCTCGGTGAACTTTACATGTTTTTATGCTCTTTCTGTTTATCATAAAAACTGCGCTTCGATGCCAAACTGGTGACTGCTGAGCGAAATGTAGCAGGTTTTTTTTTTTTTATAACAAACTGCAGTTCTTTTTTCAGTTTGTTTAGAGAGATTTGCGTCAGGCTGCGTCTGGAATATTCTACTCAATACTCATAACCTCATCTATAAATCTTGGTTTTTGGTGACCTCAGTGGTTTAACCTCTCACTCTGCAGCAGTGATGTACAGTTTGTCACGAAATAAGGGGAATTTATTTTTCTGATTCATACAGACTCGACTTCATACAGACTCGACTAGTGTGGCTAAAAGTGTTAAGTTCTTTCTGAGGCTTTCACTGGACACAAGGTCAAATATTATTCTTTAATTTACGCACTCTGACAAGTGTCAGACCCAGTTTGAGCTTTACTTTCTCATCTCAACTATACATGCGTTACCTACTGCTAGCATATTAACATGCAGCTATTAGGTGCTTACATGCTAATATTATCATGTGACATATAGTGCATTAGCATGTCATTTTAACATTCATCTCAAAGAAGTAAACTGAGCTGTTGAACAAGTGGAAAATTAGACTTGTTAGTGACATTAAATGTCCAAAGAATCAAAACTCAAAAGGACCACCAAGGTCTTTGAGTTTCATCCTTCAGGGACTGTTAACGTCTGAACCAAATTTCATGGTAATCCTTAGATAGCTGCTAAGAGATTCTTTAGACTGACTGACTAAAATTGCTGCATTTAACATCAGATATTTTGAATTAGCTGCATTTGTGAACTTAAAGGGAAAAGTTCTGCTGAACATTGCAAAGTATCCACGCCTCTTAATTTGTGTCTTCCTTGCACTAAAAGGGTCATTTAAACATTAAATAAGGGCAAAGTTAAATCAGTTGCTACTATGAAATACATGTATAAACGTATACAGTTGATGGGCTCTGAAGAGTTCTATGTTTTTGTCACCTCAGATGCACAGATGTGTTGATGTGTCTTCTCTGTGTGACTTGTCGTTACTGACCATGAACACATGCAGCAGGTTTATTTCTGTCTGTCTGTCCTGATAATCGACTAAACTGATCTCTGAACAGAATGCAGCGGGTCCATGTTGTTATGCAGTTAGCGATAACCAGTATTTGAACATGTTAACTTGGAATGTGTCTGAATGAATGAAGTCAAATCTTGTAATGAAGTCTTTTTTAAGAGAATAATATAATCTACTGACCATATTCTCGTCTCGTCTCTTTGGTGTATGTTGAAAAAGTCCCTCCAGTAGCTTCACACATGGAGATCAGGTCACACATTGTGGTAAGTGCTGTGAAAATGGTTGTATGATGTCATCTGTAGCTCGGGAGGAGAAGATAACCCTGATGATGTAACAGTGATGTCATCAGGGTGATCTTAGTTTGTGTTTGGAGACAAACAAACATACAACAGAAAATATGTGGCAAACTGGAGGGTGGAGTTTGAAAGATGTTCATGTACCTGCACAGTGGGTCTAAAGCAAGATGCCCAAGGTGCATTATGGGAAATGTAGGATCAAGTGTTTTCAGAGTTTCACCAACATTAGGATAGAAAATTACGTTTTTTGTCCATTTGTCTTCATCTTCCACTCTGGGTATTGTGATAGTTAATTCATTCTGTATGAAATGTTTTAGATTGAACATGAATTTCACACACTTTTTATCTCAATTTGAAAAGATGAGTGACGTAAAACTATGAAACATGAACAAACAGCATTTAATTAGGATGTGGAGATATAAAGCTTACAAATACTGTTGAAACCATGAGAGACATTTTGCATTTTCCTCACAATATGAGTAATATAAAATGAAGTGCTTTGTAATATGATATTATTCTCAAAATACTGCACATTTTAATCTAAATATTAAAACTTGCTGTTTGTAATATAATATCTCTACTGTTGAAACATTAACACTCTTGCTTATTTGAATTTATTCTCAAAGATTATGATCTTGAATTTTACTATCCCAACATAGTCGTTCAATAAATTGTGTTTTAAGTCAACAGACAATCTGAAACAATTTCAATTGTATTCTTTATTGGTTTTAGAATCATGATAAAAAATTATTGATAAGGACACAATCAGTAATATACCATTTACACGTAAAGATCAATCTTTATGCTTTCCATACACAGTAACTTATAGTGAGATCAAAATAAAGCCTGAATTTAAAGTTTTTCACAACTAAAGAAACTAATTACTTTGTTATCATAATAACTAACTGATGGAACCGGATAAGAAAAAAATACTTAGAAGAGAATATATGAGGATTTTAATACCATGAATCCCCAAGAAAGACAATAAAACTAGAGCTCTACTACATTATGTATTATTATTATAATTATAAATTATTATATTATTATTTATGCAAACCATTTCAGATAATGTACAGTTATACATTACATTTTTACATTACATATGTATTATGACAACATTTCCACAGATTATGTCATATCTAGTTCAAGCTGTTGTCAGAGTTAGTTATGTAAGGGGTGGCAATTAAACAAAAGGACACTGTTTGAGTTTGTGTTTCATCATTTGTCTATGTGAAACCATCGTTGTATTTTTTGATGAGTCACGACCGTTTGTAGCCGTTTGTTTGGTGACAGAATCAGGTAAGCTAACTTAAAACTTGCTGATCTTAACTCGAACCGATTGTTTTTTTGTGCCTAGCGTTAAATCTCACCAGACCATGAGACCAAATGTTGTCACAACACATTACTTTGAAATATGTTTTATCATGTTCAGAGTTAAAATGAGCTGACTTTAAGGAGGCAAGAGGAGAAAGTGTCCGAGCACTAGCTTAGCAACGGTTGCTAGCTTAGCGGGAGACCGTTGATCGAACAACCGTCTTAATATTTGTTGGTATTTTTCAGTCATGTTAGCTGCAACAGAACAGGATGTTTTTGAGGAGACAGGATCATTTTTAGCCGGAGTTGTAGCCACAGAAGCAGGTAAGCTAAAACTTAACCAGGTTTTACACCAGACCACAACACATTTCTACAAAATAAGTCGTATCAAGTTCAAATTTCATTTTTAGTGAGGATTGCTAGCTTAGCGGTTCTTATCATTTGTGAGGTTTATGAGAGTCTCCGGACATTTTCCAGCCATGTTTGCTGTAACAAAACCAAGATATTTTGAACAAGACAGGACAGTTTTTCACAACAGACTCAGGTAAGCTAACTAAAAACTTGACCATTACCCAAACCAAGTGTTTTTTGTGCCTAAACCTCAACATAGTCTGACAAAATGTCACCTTCAGATTGCATATGAGCTGACTATGAGCTGAAAAACGACACCACTATTCGAGATGGTTACTGCCACCTAAGTTACAACAAAGCTTGATATTTTGGACTTTTTTAGTTTTTTGGCGAAAGAAGCAGGGAAACTAAAACTTAGCCAAGTGTTTTTTGTGCCTAAACAGCAGGAGACCATAACCACAGTGTTGTCATAGCATTACACTGAAAAGTGATCATAAAGTGAAGTAGTGTTTTAACAATGGGGTAGTTGTAGGTTTGCAGAACTGCAATATTTATTCTTCGATTGGGTTGCTGACAAAAAAGAAAAAAAAAAGTGAAACATTGTCTTTACTACCTGAGTTAACGTTATTTACAATGATTTTATTTTTTAACTGTATAATAGATTTTCATCACAATGTTGATTTTACATTATGGAAGTTTTTTTTTTATCAATGAATACATTATTTGAGTTTTATAAAGATTCATACATCATTATCAACATCAAATATTCTGAATCAGACACACTCTTCTATATGCATACATGACATAACCTCATGATCTCATTCAAAGTAAGAAGTGAAACAATATGAGTAACAAAATCAAAAACCTTTTTTTTTCATTGAACAATATCAGTACATTTTTTTGACAGAGCTCATGATCAGATATTCACAACATGGTTCATTGAATGTTCCTGAAACTCTGAAGCTCCTCTGTTCATTCATATACAGACATGTGTTCTAAACCTGACCAACTCAAACCATTTCAGATGTCATAAAAATAATTTTTTGTTTCAAAAACTCATAGAACTTATAGTATTACTGATATGCTAAGTAGCCTTACTTAACCTGAAATAATCTATAGCATGCCAAACTGGAAGTAGACTAGGAAGTAGACCAGAGGCCTGTCGGCACTGTCTGCTGTTCCATTTTTACAGAGAGAGTCACTGGTAGAATCTTCAGTGGCAGTTTATTCTCTGTATCAATGTATGGAAACAGGCTGTCAGTGAAAGTGTGTTTGAAGGTGTGTATGTGTTTGTTAGTATCAAGATCATGGAAGGACAGTTTTCCTTTGTCAAAGTTCAGGTGAACTCTGATCCTCTGGAGCTTCTTTACTGCGAGAACTTTATCTACAAGTGGTGGAGAGGCGGCTGTGTATTTTCCATCAAGGAAATGTATTTGCCAGAATCCAGTCGGTATTTCTTCCTTTCTCTGGACAGACTCACTTATGAAGCCTAGGGCCCAAAATGCATCATTAATAACCTCAACATCCCAGTCATGAGTCCCTGAGTTAAAGGCCTCAGAGCCGAGGACACAGGGGTGCATTTCTACTCTCTCTGGGTTTTTGGGAAGCTTCCGTTTCTTTTCACATCTCACACTGGTGAGATCTTCAGACAGGATGAGTTCTGGATGGGCTGTGTTTGGATCCAGAATCACAGGAGTGTAGGAGACCATCTCCTTCATCTTGCTCCAGATGTTGAAGGTCAGGTTGCCCAGGTGTTTGGCCACGTCTATCAGAGCTCCTGAGTCCAGCTGTGGATCATCCAGCAGGGGGCGCTGCTGGACTCTTTTCACTGCAGCCTTGCAGTTCTGCAGGAATGAGATGTTTTCAGCTCTCAGTTCCTCCTCTGTGGCTTTGATTGTTTCTGACAGAGCTGCTATCTCTCTACTCAGAGGCTCAATCTTCTTCTTCATCATCTGACTCTTCTGCTCCTCTTCCTCCCTCAGAGCAGTGATCCTGGCCTCCTCTTCCTCTTGTAGAAACTGATGAAGCTTCTTAAACTGCTCTTTAATCTGAGTCTCTGTGTGTCGGACCTGGACCTTAATGTGTTCGGCTGTTTGATCAAAGTTTCCTTTAACTTGTTCATACTGCTTCAGTTTGTCCCGTAAGGGCTTCAGGGATTTCCGAAGCTTCTCTTTGTAATTCTGTGTAGCTTCATCGATGGGTCTGAATCTGTGCTTCTTGTGTGTTTTTGAATCTCTGCAGACGAGACACACTGGCTGCTTATGGTTCAGACAGAAGAGTTTGAGTTTCTCACCGTGCTGACTGCAGACAGACTCAGACTCTGCTGAAGCTCTCTGGTCTCTCTCGTGTAAGAAGTTCTCACACAGGTTCTTTAATGCCAGGTTACGAGGTGGATCACTCACCGAAGATATTTCCTTACAAATTGGACACTTGCGTGTTTGTGTCACTCTCCACCATTTCTGCAGACAGTCTTTACAGAAGCTGTGGCTGCATGACAAAACAACAGGATCTTTAAAGATGTCATGACAGACCGGACAAGAAAGATCCATTTCCGATTGAGAAGACATTTGAAGCAATGAAAACAGTGAAGGCAGACAGCGACGACAGCAAGTCAAGTTTAACGTTTTACTTTCCCTTCGTGTCGTAGCTCCTCTGAAACTTCTATTTATGATGTGAAATCAGCAGCAGGTTGAAGTACAGTATTCCAATTATGCCTGTATTTCTTCCTTTGTACAGCCTCGTTGTGGAGTTTGGTCTGATTTGTGAATATTGAAAATACTCGCCACAAATTGTAGCAGTGCTGTATGACGCACATTATTTTATATTCATAACTGTGGAACTTTGAACTATGAACTATGAGCGCACACACCGATAAGGCGCGTGAGACCACGCCTCATGTGCAGGTGTATTTCCAGAAGGTGGGCCAGCCCTGAAATCTGATTACATCACTCTGAAGTGAGAAGCAGGGTGTTAGTTGAAAGAGTAGTGTTAATTGAGTATTGTGATGTTTGGTTCCATTCTGTGGTGTTCTGATTGGTATGTAAGAAACTGAGAGACAATGTGATGTTAGTAATTAAAATGTACAACTTTACAAAGATTGAGTTTAGAGACTAAAAATGTACAACAGAAATCTCTTCCAAATTATTTGTGGGGTTTGACAGATGTTCATGTTTACAGGGAGGGAGGGTCTGATGAAAGATGCTACTGAGTTGCATTTTGGGAAATGTAGGATGTAGGAAGTGTTTTCAGAGATTCAATAACATTAGGGACTAAAATTCAATGAAATCAATGGACACTCTGAAACAATTTAATTTGTATTCTTTATTGGTTTTAGAATTAAAAGTGATTCATCAGAACACAATCAGTAATGCACCGTTTACATTCATAAAACTCAGCTGCCTCCCACACATAGTAACTTACAGTGAGTTCAAATTAATCCTTAAGATAATTCTACCACATTCACTCATTACATGGTTTAATGTTATTTACAATGATTTTTGTTGTTTTTAACTGTATAATGTCCTGCTATGTAGTCCTATATATATGCTGCAAAGTATGCATCTTGTTCTTTAATTTCAAATTTAAGAGGTTGATTTATGTTGTTATTCTGTGCTCTCATTATTTGACTTTTTTGAATTCAAGCATCATTATCAACATCAAATATTCAGAATCACTATATGCACACATGATTTCTCCTCAGCATCGTATTCAAAGTAAGAACATTAGAGGAAGTAAAATTATGTAAGTCGCAAAATCAAAAGCATTTTTTTTCATTGAACATTATCACTTCATTTTTTATGGCAGAGCTAATGATCAGAAATTCACAATATGATTCATTAAATGTTCCTGAAACTCTGACACTCCTCTGTTCATTCATATACAGATGTTTGTTTCTAACCTGTAGACACACAGAGAGGCTCAAGTTTCATAATGACTCCAAGAACTTGTAGAATCACTGATATGCCAAATGATGACATTTCTGAGTCGGCTTACCTCACCTGAAAATAATAACACATAGCCAGGGTTGGGAGGGTTACTTTAAAAATGTAGTTCGATACAGTTACTAATTACCTGTTAAAAAATGTAGTTAGTAACGTAATCCAAGTACCACAATATTAAAGTAATGTAACTTGATTAATTTAAGTTACTTTTGGATTACCTCAATACAAATGCAAATAAAGACAAGAAAGAAGAAATATCCATAAGATGTGTGTTAGTGACCCATTTCAGTCACTGCAGGTGTTTCACGCAATTTTGTAACGTACAAGCCCCACAAGGTGGCAGTAGCTCCATTTCAACTGCCTATGGGGCCCTCGCAAGTCAACGAGTTTCCCACGATGAAGTCTGTGCAAATGTTTCACAATAAAATCCTACTGCGCTATTTATTCTAGAGGACTTTTCATTTGAGACGGACACAGGAAGTCTTGAGTTTGTATTAACAATGTAATGTCTTCATTTTAACAGGGCAAACGGGAGCGAAACAAAATGAGCCTTCGTACAACAGCATGTTAAATTATATCAGAAATAAAAACTTCTGTGATCATTTAGCTAAATGATGTTAGGGTATTCACATTTGAACGTCATGCTCAAAACTACCAAAAAACCTAAACACCGGTCACCAGCAGCACAACCCACAGACCCAAAATAGTCATAGTAGTAGTAGCAGCAGCAGCAGCAGTAGTAGTAGTAGTAGTAACAATGACAGCCCGAGCCTGGTTAGCAGGCTAACTCATGTTAACTTTAGCGAACAGAATTTCTGTGTAGCTAGCTAACGTTTGCAGTTTCGCTTACCATTAAATGTTTCTTAAAATTAGATGTGGAGTCCTTTTTCACGATGACAGTGTGTGCACAGCTGGGAGGCATAGCTTGCACTGTACAGTGATGTTGTTCCCCCTTTCCTCTTTAGAAACAAAGTAATGGCGAAATTTCTAGGTAGTGAATGCATTTTTTTCCCCTAGCGCTCGAGGCCATAATGAGCCGTCTGGCTCCACTTGAGAGCAGAGCGTCGTTGTGACTGACTCGTCGTGAACTGTAGTAATGTGTGCGCGCGTGCATACGGCATTGCCGCATTGGCAAGTGTTAGATTAATTCATTCATTCACATTCATTCATCATTCATCATCATATATTTTAATTGTAATCCGATTAATAATCCCAATTTTTTCCAGATGTATCTGTAATCTGATTACGTCTTTTTTTTCTGTAACTGTAACAGAATACAGTTACTGTTTTTTTGTATCCTAATTACGTAACGCCATTACATGTAGTCCGTTACTCCCCAAGCCTGCACATAGCATGTCTAGCTAAGAATAGAAAGTAGACCAGAAGCCTGTCGGCACTGTCTGCTGTTCTATTTTTACGGAGAGAGTCACTGGTAGAATCTTCATTGGCAGTTTATCCAGGGTAGCAATGGATGGAAACAGCCTGTCAGTGAATGTGTGTTTGAAGGTGTGTATGTGTTTGTTAGTATCAAGATCATAGAATGACAGTTTTCCCTTGTCAAAGTCCAGGTGAACTCTGATCCTCTGGAGATTCTTTACAGCGAGAACTTTATGTGGGAGTGGTGGAGAGGCGGCTTTGTATATTCCATCAAGTTTCACAATTTCCCAGAATCCAGTCGGTATTTTTTCCTTTCTCCGGACAGACTCACTTATGACACCTAGGGCCCAATTAGCAGCATGTCTAACCTCAACATCCCAGTCATGAGTCCCTGAGTTAAAGGCCTCAGAACCGAGAACAATGGGGTGCATTTGAATCCTCTCTGGGTTTTCAGGAAGATTCAGTTTCTGTACATGTGTCACATTGGTGAGATCTTCAGACACGATGAGTCCTGGGTGGGCTGTGTTTGGATCCAGAATCACAGGAGTGTAGGAAACCATCTCCTTCATCTTGCTCCAGATGTTGAAGGTCAGGTTTCCCAGGTGTTTGGCCACGTCTATCAGAGCTCCTGAGTCCAGCTGTGGATCATCCAGCAGGGGGCGCTGCTGGACTCTTTTCACTGCAGCCTTGTAGTTCTGCAGGAATGAGACGTCTTCAGCTCTCAGTTCCTCCTCTGTGGCTTTGATTGTGTGTGACAGAGCTGCTATCTCTCTGCTCAGAGGCTCAATCTTCTTCTTCATCATCTGACTCTTCTGCTCCTCTTCCTCCCTCAGAGCAGTGATCCTGGCCTCCTCTTCCTCTTGTAGAAACTGATGAAGCTTCTTAAACTGCTCTTTAATCTGAGTCTCTGTGTGTCGGGCCTGGACCTTAATGTGATCTGCTGTTTGATCAAAGTTTCCTTTAACTTGTTCAAAGCACTTCAGTTTGTCCTGTAAGGGCTTCAGGGATATCCGAAGCTCCTCTTTGTGATCCTGTGCAGCTTCATCGATTGGTCTGAATCTGTGGTTGTTGTGTGTTTTTGAGTCTCTGCAGACGAGACACACTGGCTGCTGATGGTTCAGACAGAAGAGTTTGAGTTTCTCACCGTGCTGACTGCAGACAGACTCAGACTCTGCTGATGCTCTCTGGTCTCTCTCCTGTAAGAAGGTCTCACACAGGTTCTTTAATGCCAGGTTACGAGGTGGATCCCTCACTGAAGATATCTCCTTACAAACTGGACACTTGTTTATTTGTTTCTCTTTCCACCATTTCTGCAGACAGTCTTTACAGTAGCTGTGGCTGCATGACAAAACAACAGGATCTTTAAAGATGTCATGACAGACCGGACAAGAAAGATCCTTTTCTGACTGAGAAGACATTTGAAGCTGAAAACAATGACGGCAGACAGGGACAACGGCAAGTCAAGTTTAACGTTTTACTTTCCCTTTGTGTCGTAGCTCCTCTGAAACTTCTGTTTATGATGTGAAATCAGCAGCACGATGAAGCACAGTATTCCAATAATGCCAGTATTTCTTCCTTTGTACAGCCTCGTTGTGGAGTTTGGTCTCGTTTGTGAATATTGAAAATACTCTCCACAAATTGTAGCAGTGCTGTATGACGCACATTATTTTATATTCATAACTGTGGAACTATGAACTATGAACTATGAGCGCACACACCGATAAGGTGCATTAGAGTCTAGTGATTAGACCACGCCTTATGTGCAGTTGTATTTCCAGAATTGGGCCAGGCCATCACTATTGAGATGCATTTTGGGAAATGTAGGATCAAGCGTTTTCAGAGATTTAACAACATTTGGGACTAAAATTAAAAATGCAGCTTTGATTACACCAGTTTTCTTTTGTCCATTTTCAAGTACCTCAACTTTTTTGGAGGCACAATGCTACTGTAAATCACAGAAGTATTATAAGATAAATCACAGTGCACAGTTGGTTTTAAAGTAGAAAATTGTCCCAATGAAAGTAATTTGTGTAATCATATTCTCCTCACCCTGTTTCAGTTTTTGTCCTTTCTCTTCTGTAATGTTTCATTCTGTCAAGGCTGAAATGAATAACTTAAATATGAAACCCTGAACATGAAGTGTGGCCACTTGTTTTTACAAGAAGTCCACATCATCATAAAAACATGTTTGAGATAAAACCAAACATGAAGAAACATGATTGACTTTGAGATAACTTAAGATGTGGACAGAACAAGCTTGAAAACATTCTCCACAATCACAGCTGCTCTCGGCTTCTCTGTTCACAGTTTTCTCACAATATTATGAGTTAAGTTCTTTGTAATATGTTTTCACTTTCAAATACTGCACCTTTTTCCTGAATATTAGAATTTTCCTTTTTTCAAAATATGACATCAGCGTCAAAACATAATGTCTTTTTCTTTTCTGTCTCTAAAGAATATGATCTTTTAGAATTATTTTGACTAAATCCTGGACATCTTGGACTTTAAAGTACTTTAAATCATAGGTTTTTAACTCAAGCTTGAAATCAATGGACAACCTGAAACCATTTGTACTTTATTCTTTATTGTTTTTAGAGTTAAAAGTGAATCATCAGAACACAATCAGTAATGCACCGTTTACATTCATAAAACTCAGCCGCCTCCCACACATAGTAACTTACAGTGAGTTCAAAATTAAGCCTCAATCTAAAGTCTTTAATTTCAAAAGAAGAAATGACTCTGTTAACATAATGTCTGATTGTATAGGTAGTGAAAAAAAGTGAAAGTCGTGGTTAAGATTATTCTACCACATTGTCTTTATTACATGATTTAATGTTATTTACAATGATTTATTTTTTTTAATCTGTATCATGTCCTGCTATGTAGTCCTATATATGGTGTACATCATGTTCTTTAATTTATCAGTGAAAACATTATTTGATTTTTAAATTCAAACATCATTATCAGCATCAAAGATTCAGAATCAGACACGCTCCTCTATATGCATTCATGATGTAACCTCATCAACTTATTCAAAGTAAGAAGTAAAACAATATGAGTAACAAAATAATTTGTTCTTTGAACACTATCAGCAAATTTTTTGTCAGAATTAATGATCAGAAATTCACAATATGGTTCATTAATGTTCCTGAAACTGTGACGCTCCTCTGTTCATACATACGTGTGTTCTTAATCTGACAAACTCAAAGCATTTTTATAAACATTTTTGTTTCATTAAAACTGATACTTAGATACGTAGTATCACTGATATGCTAAGTAGCCTTACTTAACCTGAAATAATCTATAGCGTGCCAAACTCGAAGTAGACTAGAAAGTAAACCAGAAGCCTGTCGGCACTGTCTGCTGTTCCATTTGAACAGAGAGAGTCACTGGTAATATCTTCAGTGGCAGTTTATTGCGTGTGCCAATGTATGGAAACAGGCTGTCAGTGAAAGTGTGTTTGAAGGTGTGTATGTGTGTGTTAGTATCAAGATCATAGAATGACAGTTTTCCTTTATCAAAGTCCAGCTGAACTCTGATCCTCTGGAGATTCTTTACTGCGAGAACTTTATCTGGGTGTGGCCGGGAGACGGCTTTGTAGTTTTCATTCTGGTTCACAATTTCCCAGTATCCAGTCGGTATTTTTTCCTTTCTCCGGACAGACTCACTTATGACACCTAGGGCCCAATTAGCATCATCTCTAACCTCAACATCCCAGTCATGAGTCCCTGAGTTAAAGGCCTCAGAGCCGAGGACAAAGGGGTACATTTTTATCCTTTCTGGGTTTTCAGGAAGTTTCAGTTTCTGTCCACGTGTCACACTGGTCAGATCTTCAGACACAGTGAGGTTTGGGTCGGCCGTGTTTGGATCCAGAATCACAGGAGTGTAGGAGACCATCTCCTTCATCTTGCTCCAGATGTTGAAGGTCAGGTTGCCCAGGTGTTTGGCCACATCTATCAGAGCTCCTGAGTCCAGCTGTGGATCATCCAGCAGGGGGCGCTGCTGGACTCTTTTCACTGCAGCCTTGTAGTTCTGCAGGAATGAGACATCTTCAGCTCTCAGTTCCTCCTCTGTGGCTTTGATTGTGTCTGACAGAGCTGCTATCTCTCTGCTCAGAGGCTCAATCTTCTTCTTCATCATCTGACTCTTCTGCTCCTCTTCCTCCCTCAGAGCAGTGATCCTGGCCTCCTCTTCTTCTTGTAGAAACTGATGAAGCTTCTTAAACTGCTCTTTAATCTGATTCTCTGTGTGTTGGGCCTGGACCTTAATGTGTTCTGCTGTTTGATCAAAGTTTCCTTTAACTTGTTCAAAGACCTTCAGTTTGTCCTGTAAGGGTTTTAGGGATTTCCGAAGCTCCTCTTTGCGATCCTGTGCAGCTTCACCGATGGGACTGAATCTGTGGTTCTTGTGGTTTTTTGAGTCTCTGCAGACGAGACACACTGGCTGCTGATGGTCCAGACAGAAGAGTTTGAGTTTCTCACCGTGCCGACTGCAAACAGACTCAGACTCTGCTGATGCTCTCTGGACTCTCTCGTGTAAGAAGGTCTCACACAGGTTCTTTAATGCCAGGTTTCGAGGTGGATCACTCACTGAAGATATTTCCTTACAAATTGGACACTTGCGTGTTTGTGTCTCTCTCCACCATGTCTGCAGACAGTCTTTACAGAAGCTGTGGCTGCATGACAGCATCACAGGGTCTTCGAAGATGTCATGGCAGACCGGACAAGAAAGATCAATTTCTGACTGAGAAGACATTTTATTCTAAGTGAAAATACAGCAGGTAGAACAATGAAAGAAAAATTCAGTATTTTAAAGAAAATTCTCTTAAAGTCACTGTCACTTTGTTATAGCTTCTCTTAATCCCACTTTTGAGATGTAGAATCAGCAGCAGGTTGAATTGAAATCCAGTATTCCAATAACTCCAGTGTTCCCAGTGTATATTGTCCTTTCTGTGGCCTTTTTGCGTTGAATTCCTGAGTTTGGTCAGTTCATGAATATTGACAGCCCTCGACACAAAGTGCAGCAGTGCCAAATGACTTGTATCATTTGATGCCCAGATATGTATAATGAGGAACAAACATCCCACATACACCCATCTGTTGCACGTGACTGCGCCTCAAATGTGTTATAACGACTTTTGTCACATGACAAATTCTTCTTTTTTTGTTAACACTTTTCTTTTTAAATGTACTAAACAAGTATGACAACATTAACAATTTCTAATCAAATCTCTATATAGTGATTAAATACAAACATCTTATAGGACAAGAGTGACAACTGAATTACTATGACTTGCCCATATCTGGGCATCAAATGACTTGTATCATTTGATGCCCAGATATGTAGAATGAGGAACAAACATCCCACATATTCTCATCTGGTGCACGTGACTGTGCCTCAAGTCTGTTATAATGACTTTTGTCATATGACAAATTCTTGTTAACGCTTTCGGTTTTGAAATTGTACAATGTACTGAACACGTATGACAACATTAACAATCTCTAAGAGAATATATGATTTCCAAAAGAACAACAGTTTGGTGATTAAATGCAAACATCTTATAGTACAAGAGTGACAACTGAATTAAAGTGCTTTTAAATAATGCATTCTCAAGGGAAATGTCATATTAAAATACATATATGCATGAAAACACATGCACACTAAAGACAGAAGAAACAAATAATAAAGATAAATGAAATTAATTACTTCACATGCAAGGTGAAGTAAAGTTTTAACTCAGTTCTCTAATTCAGTGGGAAAATGTTCAACAGTATCAAAACATTTTTGTGCTTTTATTTCAGTTACTAGTTTTAACAGTTTTAAGCACAATTTGCATTCAATCAAGAAAAAAACAAACTGTTTTGTAAAATCAAACCAATATTATATCGACTCAAGAGATGGAAGCTGGAAATTACAAATAATTCCCATGATGTTTCTGGGTCAAGCAGCGCCCTTCAGGGTTGTGATGGTAGTTAAATGTCTAACAGTGTGTGATCAAACTCATTATTGCACCCTAGTTAAAGTCTACTGAAGGTACGACTGGTGAAGTTTGCATTAGAGGATTTTGTTAACGGCACTGTGAGGTTGTACTGAGCTAAATATCGTGATGCTAACATGCTCACAAAGGCAATACTGACATGCTGATGTTTTAAAGGAAGTTCACCATGTTTAATATCTTGATTTAGCATGTTAGCATGCTTGCTAATGTGCCAACTAGCACAAAATACAATGAATAGTTTAGGCTGATGGGATTGTCATTTGTTTTGCAAGTAGGCTATTTAGTCGTCATGGAGGCCCCTAAGTGTCATGGCAAGAATTGTTTTACAACTTCTTTTGAGTCACCTCGCAATATGTTTTGCGTTCCTGGCAATAGTTTTTTCCTTCAGTTCCTTGTAAGACACCTTAAGGATGAATCTCAACCTCTGAAGCTGCTCCTCACCATCAGTGACCTCTTAGCTAGACAGGTAGAGCGTACAGGCCAGCTGTTTGTTGCCGCCCGGCTGACCTGCTGCTGCTCTGCCACCCAGCCTGTCCGCTCCACCTGACGAGCCCGGAGACACTGCAGCTGCGACAGCTGAAGTGCTGGTGTGTTTACCGGCGGAGCAGTTGCGGCAGATTGTGTGTTGTTGCTCTGCCAGCAAACACATTGGCACCACAAGGAAACCACAAGCACAACCCATTAAAACCCGACGACCACTGAACACACTGTGAGGGAATAGCACACTAGTTAATTCTTGTCCCTTTTGTGATTTGATTGAACACTCAACTCATCCTGATCCAGGACTCCCTCCCTCCCTCTGGTTGTACACTGGGACTACTCTGTAAACCCTGTTTCGCCCTACCTGGTTCTGGTTCTGTGCCTTGTCTAGCAGTTATTAGCCTGATTCTAGCCGTGTCTGACCCAGTCTGGCTTTGTTTTGCCTCTACAGACTACCTGGCTCTGTTTAGCTCAGTTCAGTTCTGTATGGCTCTTCCTGGATCACTTTATCCCTCTTTTTGACCTGGTCTGTGTTTTACTGTTTGTCCCACTAGCTTAACTTAGTCTCTATTGACTGTCTGTCTGTGTTTAATACCATTTGGCCCTGCCGGGCTCTATTCATCCCAGTCGGGCCCTGCCTGGCTTTGTGGTCGACATACTTTTAAGCCACACACTTAAAAGCTGCAGAATTAGAGGAGGAGGAGGAGGAAACCCTGATGTTTCCATTGGCCGTGGAGTTCTTCAGGCTGACTGTGATTGGCTGGCAGAGAATGAGCAGGGAATCCCTCAGGGCTCTCTCTGTCTTTGTCTCAGATTAAAAACACAAACAGTTCAGTCAGGCCTCGCTGCTTCAGGTAGTCCTCCAGACCAGGACTGAATTCACAGCCCGGTCTGCCTTCCTGCAGCAGAAAGCAACACTACAGCTGCTGTTTTCCAGCCCATAAATCTCTCTGGTTACTGCCAGTCTGCTGCTACATGCTCTACAGCTGTCACATAGAAGGTACCTGTAATATTTAGCAAAGCAGGGTGAATCACTGCTCAGCAGAGTCAAAACAGAGGTGAACGAGGGAACTGGAATTTCACTGGAAGAAGGAAAGTGTTGGGAAACTTATCAGTTTCTCTTCAGGGGCAAAATGAGGAGGTGAAGAAACCTGCCGAGTTCATGTTGCAGAGGGTGGAGAAGGAGAGCTGGCAACAGGACGAATCAGGAGGGAAGAGTGAAGGAAAAAATATAACAGAGTAGAAGAAGCAGGAGTCCAGAGCTGAGGAGCAGAAAGGTGAGTTTTGTTGTTGAGCTGTTGAATTTATTAGGGGAAAGAATAATGAAGTGTTGAACCAAGTGGAAAAAAGAGAAAAGAAGCAGAGAAGTTTATGTTTGTCACACAGAAGGAATGAGATGAAAGTCTAGACGGTTAAATTGCTGTGGGCTGTGGAGAGCCGGCGGAGCAGAGCGGCGGCAGGAGCGCCGGTGGGCGGGGAGAGAGGAAGTGTGGTCGACAGGAGAGGAATTTAAAGTCCCATTGTTCTGGAAGAGCGGAGGCAGAGAGAGCTGAGGAGTCAAACCACCGACGGACGCTGGACAACATGGACGTGAGCTCAGCCATGGAGAAGGTAGGACAGAAACATTCACAGAAACATTTACATCTGTACATCTGGAATTCTTTTTAATAGATACAGATTATCAGCAGTAATGAGGAGGTCAGAGGTCAGAGGGTCAAACAGTCTGATGAAGAGATGAAGCCGCTTCTGTTGATGGATCTGCAGAAACTCTGGGAGTCTGAGTTCACGTGAACTTCACTGTCATTTTACATTCAGCATAGAGACAAAATATCAGAGAGCTTAAAGTTTAATGATCTAATCACACAGAAACGTCCCACATCTCTCCTCTGCTCTTCTGTTTTCATTAAGTAATTAGAGTAAACAGCATTTTGTTTCACCTTCATTGTTCATCAAGTACATTTTTATGAGAGAGGTTATTTTGCTTTATTTAATTAGGCAACACAGAAGCTGTAGTGGTGCTCGTTAGAAGCAGTAAACATTTAATATCAATTTTGTAATATTTTGATTCAAGATTACTCTACATGACTGTATTTTAAGAACAGGATGCTCAAAGACAGCAACATCCTACTTGAATTAGAACTGCTTGGTTAAGTTCATGGATCATAAAGGCTACATGAGCAATAACTGGACTTGTTTTTCGTTGGAGTTGCCTTGTTAATGGTTGTATGGAAGTTTAATATACTTGTTTTATAATGGAGCTTTATAGGGAAAATTCCATTTGGTACGAATTGGCAGCACGGCTGAGTGACACCTCGGTTTCTAGCTTTTCTTGCTACATGCACTTTTTTAGGTGGCTAACTGGCTTTGTAGGAAGATGTGGTCTCAAAAGCTTCATCAGAAGTTGGTGGTATAGATTATGTTTCACATGGCTGTGATAAATAAACAAGTACAGGTTGTGGGCTAAAAACAAAACCAGTTGTTTGCCAACTTCCCAGGAAACCAGTAAAGATGAAGATGACACAAAACCAGCCGCCTTGGATATGTAGGGCATGTGGTAATTAATCTGAGAATAGGAATTTTATGGGAATATCTGGGAAACTGCTTCGTCCTCCTTTTCTTCTCCTCTTCCTCCTCTTGGAGCGGGAACACCTCTTCAGTCATGAGATTTAAATGTTTTCAACGTCAGGACGTACACAGAGAAGATGTTTCCATCTTCCACTAAGAACTTCAACTCTTCTGGAAAAAGGTAAAAAACCAACTCCTGTTAGTGTAAATCTTTTTTTGTGAAATTGAGAAAGTCTGTGGCCTTTTCTAATGTGATACTTCAAAATTGACACAGAAACGAACTGATGAAATTGAGACTAATGAGCTCAACACCTGAAAGTTATAATCCTTCAGATTTTCATAAAATCAACCCACAATTTTCGCAGTTTTTCGAGTGTCAGCCACTTAGTGTTTTTCAGTTCAATTCAAAATACTACATTTTTTCCTCAAGGGACACTTTCAGACTATTTGTAAACTCAAATACACAAACAATAAACTACACACATCTAATGCACAAATATGATTATATAAGAGAAGTGTAACGTTTTGTAATTGCCTCTCTGCATAGTGGTTTCACTGTGGAGTCCAGCTGTGCTGTGTGGGATCGAATTGCGTAACCTGGTACAGAGAGGATTCTCAGGAAAATATGCACGCATGTCCTGGAAGTGATGTGGAAGACATAAGTTATGTGTCGGATGCCTTTTGTTATCTCATCCTCAGGTTTCATTAAAACAACACGAGTCTAAGGTTGCTCTCGACTAAGAGCAAATTTGTAGATACAGCAAAGAATGTTATTTTGACAGAACTCCAAATGACCGCTGAATTCTCTGGCAGAAACTGATCGACTGTATTCATAATACTCCTTTTGATCTGAAGAACTCTGCGGAAGAAAATGCGTCTCAGCTGCCAAATTGTTTTCCATAGCGGAACAGTTTTTTGAAATATTTTGGAAAAGTCTTGCTGTTCACATGTGGTGAAGGTACGATCAATCAAAATGGTAAAGAAGCAAAATAATCGGTGCGGACATTCTGCTAAAAAGGAAATGTATCGCTAGAATAAAAAGCTGCAGCAGTTACAGTGAGCGATGGCAGGTTCGAGACCTTTTTGCTTTAGTGTATCATTATATAAATTGCACAGTGTAATGGCTAAAGAAAAATGACACCATCATTAGATCGGTTCCCTGTAAACCTCCCTCTTACCACCAGGCACAAAATATCCAAGGAAAGACGAAGGTTGACTGGCGATCCAGTCAAACTGCTGGAGGTTTCTAATTCAGTCAGTGAAGGTAATCCAGGACCACGAGGACCTGATCCCCCCCGCTGGGCCCGTTTTGGCAACTCTGTACAGTTTGTCTCCCACAGTTGCTTCCTGTAATTGTCCATCCAGAGGTCACATCAGTCTGAGGCGGATAACCTGACGGATCAGTGTCACCTGTCGGGGGTTTGATCCCCCCCACGGCTGGAAAAACTGCCATCACCAGGACGGAAATAACCTCCAACACACACACAGACAGACGCACACAATGGGATTCATTGTGGGGACATAACTCTGTAACCAAAATCAAAACAAAACAAAAACTCTCTGACTCTCTCTCACTCTAATGCTGCAACTAATTTATTTATCACAGATTAATCTGCTGTTTATTTTCTCAGTTAATTGAATTGTTTTGTCCCTAAAACGCCTGTAACTGAAAAATATTTTCCCGAGATGATGAAAAATATAACATCTATTATCACACAAGACAAAGAAAAGCAGCATATTCTCACAAATGACAAACTGGACCTGACGAGAGTTTGATATTTTCACTTTAAAGCTTCAGTGTCGAGGATTACAATGTAAACGTTTCCTCAGAACGAGCATTTTTATATCTATAGGGGATGTAGTTCCTCTTCACGGTCTGCCTTGTTGCACAGTCATGTATCTACTGTAGCCCAGATGGACAAACCAAACACTGACCTTTCACATTGTCGCATTTTTAGCTGACACCATAGAGGAGATTTGGGACAAGAGGTATTGAGACAACATCCCAGATAAATGTAACTAAATCCTAACACCTTTAAGAAATGGTTAACAGCGTGGTTACATTGTCAGTCTTCTATTTCTATTTTTTGCATGAAGTGTGCACTTTTCTAGCAGGAAATGAGTCTTAACTGGGTTCCACTAATGGTCTTGATCGCCCTGTCAGCATTTAACTAACAGCTGGTGGTTGCTTAGTAACTTTACCGGGCTTACTGTAGTCTGTAGATGTGAACTTACCCATGTTACACAAACTCTGTGAAAAGTAGAAGCTTCACTGGCTGCTGGGTCCAAAAACTGATCACACAACCCCAAAAACAAAAGCTCAGTTTTTCAAAGATTCAAAGATACAGTCAGCTGCACTTTCCCTCCGTGAGCGGTCAGCACATGTCATGTGTTTAGTGTGGCCAATAATTCATTATTAAAATAGTTGGTGACTTTATTTTTCTGTCATTTAACTCTCTGAAGCACTTCAGTGAAACATGCATTTATCCAAAAGTCCCAATTACAAAAACAAAAGGCAAAGACAGTTTTAGCTTTCACCAACATTTAGAGCGGTTTCAGTTTCATCCACACAGTTTAAAAGAAAAGATTTATTAAAATACAAATAGGGAAAAAAATGAAAGTCACTATAATCTTTCATCCAGTGAGGATGTAAATGTCAGATCATTTGTGGCATAATGTTTGATTTTGTTGTAAACAGAGAACAACAGGAAGTATTTAGGATGCCATGTGACAAAGTTCTGAACTCGGGACGTTAACTGCAGCAGGTCGACTCGCCTCCTTGACCTCCAGCTCCTTATCTGACATCGTTTCCTGCAGTTTCCCCTTCACATACTCAACATGTTTAGAATTACTCAGCCAGGCTGAGCCGGGTCTGATCCAGCTACGACATACTCGCCTTATCGGACTCCTAAATATAGAGCTGCCGCACGTTTTCCCTCTTTCTGAAAAAATGCATTTCTAGGTTGACTCATTTGGTAGACGCTCTTATTCAGACCAACTAATAATACTGTGCTGCTCAGTACATGTGGTTAACTCCAGATGGATGGATAACTCCATCTCACCAATTGAAGCTCATCAAGCTGAGGATCTGACCTTTTTTTAAACGTTGGTAGCCTGCACGTTTTCGTAGATGCTGTTTTGTTTTGATGCCACTTATTGTCTGATTCTAAGTGGACTGTAAAAGAAATAACATTACATTATTGGAGGCTTCTTAGTTTGCTGCAGGTTACATAACTAAATGAACTTCTGAACAAGAGAAAGTGAACATTTTCAGTTTACTTTCATTCTTGTGTTCAGGCACATCTGTTCATATTTGTTAAAATGAAATGGGACGTGTTGTGACCCGGTGGTTGAGGTGCTTCCTGTCATCCCTGTACTGTTTTTCCAGTAAAAGCATTAAAAGTCCGAAAAAGATTACAAAAGGGGAAATTTAGAAAACCAATTCCGCCTTACATGCAACCACAAGGAAATGCTGTAAAAGACTGTTAGTGTAACTTTCACACAGATTCACATTCAGTCGTCACAACACAACAGATTGTAAACTGGAATTATATCAACTGTGTCATGACAGGTTGCAGGTTGAGTAATAGGGTTTTAATTCATGTTTGGAGTCACGTCTGCTCTTTCTGTGACTAACAAGCTTTTCCCAGCCGAGTCACAGTGACACACTGTTCGACAAACTGGTGACACACAAAAAGAAAATTACACTAAAATACTATAATTAGCAAAGATGTGAAGCTCATTCCCAGCAGCAGACAGTTGAACTTAGTGGAATGTTCCTTTAAAGCTGCCTTCAGAAAGGTGCGTATCTGATGACATCACGTATTGAACCAGTTCTGGTGACTGTTAGCTGCTGTCAACTCAGTAACATCATAATGAAAACACACAGACTGTCAGTCAGCGTATTCCAGAGGGACGTAATGAAGTTCTTGTTCTTCTTCAGCTGTTTCTGTTTCTGGCCCGTCAACGCTGTGACCTTTTCAACACGGACCAATCAACAGTCTCTTCACTGTCACACACACACACACACACTCCGTCTCTCTCTTCACACCTCTGAATACACTCATCTGTCGTCTATCACAGCTAATGACTCCTGCTGTTAACATGTGATGTGTCACTCTGGCTCTCCACTCTGAGAATTAAGCCTGTTAGCAACATATAAACGATGTGAGTAACAATGCAACAGTCAACACGAGCTGAAGTTTCTCTGTATGATTGTGTATAGAAAAATGTGTGTTTAATAACAACACCCTATATGGTCAGGTGTATGTGGACACTGCATGCACCCTCTGCTCTGGGTCTGTTTTCCTTGTTTGGGTCCTTAAAATCTCTCCTGTCTGTTCCATACATGTAAAGCCCGCTAACTTAGCTTAGCACAAAGGCTGGAAACAAATGTAAACAGCTAGCCTGCTGTTTGTATCTTCCAGCAACTCTGAAGCTCACTAATTGTCCCTTTACATCTTATTTGTTTATTCTGTACAAGTGGATTACTTTAGAGTTTTATTGGGGATTTTGTGCCAGATTACAAGCAGTCGCTATGCAACAAGCGGAGACTCCAGGAAGTGAGCAGTGTAGCTTCACATTTAGTGTACAGACATGGAAGTGCTATCAATCCTCTCATCTAACCCGCAGCCAGAAACAGTGTTGTTAGTTTATCTTAATGGCAATTTGTAAACTAACGTTAGCGACTGTTGCCCTCAGTTAGCAGAGCAGAGAGGCATCCCGTTCTGAGTCCTACACAGAGGAATCCACAGTCCAGCAGCATCAAGCGACAAACAAATCGTGCCACAGCTTGTACAGACAGAAGGGAAGGTCTCATTTTTCATGTCACGTTAAAAATCTGCTCACATACGGCCAGTAAAAAAGTGATTAATAACATGTTAATTGCTACACAAAGCCCCTCCAACAGTGATATGTTAGACAACAGAGTTCAGCCAGTTCAGCATTGTTTGTGGACGTTCCTCTCCTGTTTCATAATGACAAAGCCTCCACACACAACACCAGGTCCATAAAGAAATAGATGTCCCAGTTTGGTGTGGACGGATGGTTGGACTGTTCTGTACAGAGCTCTGACCTCAACCCCGTCCAACACCTTTGGGATGAGCTGGAATGGGGGCTGTGAGCCGGATCTCATCACCCATCATCAGAGTTGGACTTCACTAATGCCCTCATGGCCGAAGCGAAGCAAATCCCTGCAGCTAAATCATTCTTTTAGGAGAGCTTGTGTCTCTCTATATATATTTATTTATAGTATATTACGTGCATGAATTTCAGTAGAGTTGTGCTTGTTTAATACCTGGTGACAGATGGACAGGTGGACCGTCCATCTCTCTCTGTAACAAATACCAGCGGGTTGTTTTAGCAGAACAGTCGTCAGGTTTCCTGCCAGAAGATTTCAAAACAGTCACACAAACACAAATCTCAGGTGATTAGAAGCGGGCACATCGCCAAACTAAACTTTTGCGACAGTTAAACTTTAACATTACTGACCTGGGAAACAATATATTTTCTAATATATTTCCTAAATCTTCTTCTTCTTCTTCTAATTCTTCTAATTCTTCTAATTCTTCTTCTCCTAATTCTTCTTCTAATTCTTCTTCTCCTAATTCTTCTTCTAATTCTTCTTCTCCTAATTCTTCTTCTAATTCTTCTTCTTCTTCTTCTTCATCTTCTTCGAGCAGAGGTTCAGTAATGTGAGTTCAACGTACGCTGAGTCAGAACTCATTTGGAGAAGGTTTTTCCACCTCTGATTCAGTCAGAAGCCACCTATGGCGAGTATCAAAACTTTTATTGGGAAATTGAGGACGTTTGTACAAATTCTGGTGTTTCAATCAACCTATTATGCAAGCCAAGTATAAGTATGGAAGAGGATTGTTGGCGTGTTGTGTTAAAAGGGGAAAGGTTGAGGCAAACTAAGGATAGGAGGAGGGGAGCGGATAAGAAAACAGAGCGAGACAGCTGAAACAGATAAAGGAGGCGAAACGACTAAACGTTTGTAGAGCCGAGGAGGAGGAGGAGATGAAGAATTGAGTGTTTGGACGACAGATAAGAGTGTTTGTCAGTACTGTAATGGTGATGTCACTGGGTGGGCCAGTGAGATCATCCACCCAGCACGTGTGGTGCGAGTGTGTGCGTTCACTCCCTTCTCGTCCTCCCACAGAGAAGAGTTCAAGACAACAACTCTTCCTTCTCGTCCAACACTCGGTGTCGTACCATGTTTCTGTTTTCCTCAGACACACTGCCGCCACACCTGTTCAGCTCGCTGTCGGCTCAGTTCTTTGAGGTTAAACTTAAATTTTCACCATCTCATCAGCTCTTTGGTAAAGCTCATCTAGAAGTCAAGATGATTTAAAAGTCAAGAATGAACTTTCACGCTCAGTTTGTGGTTCACGATTTAATCAGGAATTCACTTGCTATGATGTCAAAACTTGTCACTTCAGATTCACGTCTTTATTGCATGAGGTAAAGTTTTATATTTCCTTATCAGGTACAGAGGAACTGAACCGACTCAGGTCCGTCTGTTGTTGAGGAAACCAGAGAGTGGTCCAACTAAATTACATGTCTAGAAACGTTTCTGTGGTTTGTCTGTGGGACTCAGTCCTAAGACCACTTCTTCAAACTAAACACATCAAATATAAAGTTTCATTTTCGAAAACATCTGAAATAAGGAAATAGAGCA
>CAEMYA010000287.1:793259-833057 GCA_903131615.1 Diplodus sargus | reverse complement strand
ATGTAAAAACTTGTCACTTCAGATTCACGTCTTTAATGCATGAGGTAAAGTTTTATATTTCCTTATCAGGTACAGAGGAACTGAACCGACTCAGGTCCGTCTGTTGTTGAGGAAACCAGAGAGCGGTCCAACTAAATTATATGTCTAGAAACGTTTCTGTGGTTTGTCTGTGCGACTCAGTCCTAAGACCACTTCTTCAAACTAAACACATCAAATATAAAGTTTCATTTTCGAAAACATCTGAAATGAGGAAATAGAGCAATTGTTGGGAACTATTTGTGTTTCTATTGTATTTTTTTTAATCATCTTTAGATCTTGTCAGGCTGTTGTGACCTCTGATCTCTGACACACTCACAGTTTAGTTGCTTATAATCCTGAAACTTAATCACCTCACAGGATGAGAGTTGTATATAGATGATATGAATGTATGACATCATTGTGATTTTGCTGATTTTGCCACACAGATGTCAGTGAAGCAGAGTGCAGCAGTGTGTCTCGTTTGTGACGGGAGCTGCTCTGGATTCCAGCCACATTCTTGGAGGTACGATCTGTCGCTTTTTTTTTTAACTTTTCCTTTCCAGATAAATTAAAGGCAAAGAAACACAGCGACAGGAGTGAGAAGAAAAAGAATGGAAAGTGCTGAATACAGTCCTGGTGGTTTCTCCACTTCTCCCTCGCTCCTTCTCGGCTCTTAAAGGAACATGTTCGTGGTTTTGCATATTTAAGCCAGTTGACTGAAGGCGCTGGCTGAAGATGAGAAGATGAACACTGCAATGAAACCACATCTATTCTAATGTTATTATAAACATTGACAGACAGTTTTTACTGCTCACACTCTTTCCCAAACGGCAAACAAAAACTTTACCAACCCACTTTAGTTAAAGGAAGCTGGTCATGTGACATTACTAAATGCCGTCTTTCCTTCCTCCTGTTCTTCTTCACTGATCTGCTGCACAGGAAAGCCTGTATCACCTGCGGCTGCAGCACGGCCGACCACGCTCCCGGAGGCGACGTTGAAGACGACCAGCGAATGGGACGCCTGCTCGCAGACTCAACCTGCGCACATTTGACAGCGAAGGTCAAAGGAGGCGGCGGCCTTCGCATGTACAAGAGGAACCGCATGATCGTGACCAATCCGGTGGTGTCGCGTAAAGACCCGACCTTCAACACCACCACGTACGATTGGGCGCCGCCCGGCCTCAACCAGACACTGGTGAGGATCAGTGTGAAGTACAGGAGGTTGGTGGTTCGTACGAAGCTGCAGTCTGTTGGTCTGTGTCAGCATAAAAAGTCACGATTTACCGACCAGCTATGCTGCTGAGATCTGATTACACAATGTGGGTTAGTTTGACTCACGGGATGAAGGTTTATGGTTGATATCGGGCTGCATTCTCCTCCTTCCACTGTCTGAAAATGGTACGTTAGATAAACCTAATAATGAATGAACTTCAACCAGCAGGCAGTTGTTGCCTTTGTTTTTAGGGGATTCAGACATTTTACTTCCAGTTGTCTCTTCCCCACATGCCAAACAAGTTTCTGCTGATTTTATCCCCCTAAGAGTTGGTGCATCTTGACTGTAGCACACAAATGAATCAGGCTTTAAACAGACTCACAAATTAAACATGTGATCTAAAACTTTTTTTGTCTGTGAAAACTCAAGCAGATGTTTAAATTAGAGCTCAAACTTAGTCTAGTCTTTAACAGAATCAATTTGGTTTATGCTTATTTTGACTCTTTTCCTTTTAAAGAAGGCAGAGTGGACCGAGTGCAGTCGAGCAGCAGCACGTCCAAAAACAGCATATATGGCCTATTGTCCCATTAGTTTTGCCCTCATTACACACAAAGGCTGTTAACCAATTGCTCATAAACACAATTTAAACGCATGGCTAAAATCTGATCAACATAAATATTCGGTTGTTGAAGGTTTACCGCTGGGATTTAACACTTCACTCGTCAGTTATTACAGCTTAGTCTCTGCAGCCTTCTCTGCATGTCGAGCAGTCCGCGCCGTCTGGTTTCCATTAAATGAAACTCAAGTATGTTTCAGGTTTCACAACCTACAATTATCAGGATGACAGTGATTACTGAGCCCTGCGGTGCGGCAGCAGAGTCACGGGGGACATTACTGTGGTTGAACTTGTAGAGGCAGCTCCAACACTGCGACTGCTCTCCAGATCTTCAGCATGTTGTTTGTTTCATCCAACAGTTATTTATTGTGCTGCGAAATGATCGCTGCAACATGTAGAGCGTGCTGGTGCAGCTGTGGACCGTTTGTCACTGTCTCACTCTGGTGAAGTCATCTGACAACATACAGATGTGTCACTAACAACACCTGGACAAAAGTGATGACAACTAATAAAGACTCTTTTGTTATCAAGCCATCTTAGCTACAGGCAGGCAATAACATGTCTAATGTATCTGATTTATCTTCTTTAAACTGCTGTTATTGCATTATTTGCTTAAGTATTTAAGAGTAATATGTCAGTGATCCCCCTCAGGCCATGCAGTACATGGAGCTCATCCCAGAGAGTCAACGTCCGGTGTCGGGGACAGTCGGAGCATTGGAGCGTCGCAGGCAGCTCTTCAGTCAGCTCCCCGTCTACGATCAGGACCCCATGAAGTGTCAGAGCCTCGCCAGCGAGGAGGAGGTGGGCAACAACATGGGAAACATGCTAACACTAGCTTGATGTAGCTCATTAATTATGTACATGTTATTTTGCTGTGCTACAAATCTGTTTGGATTCAGACCTCCATTACCAATAACCAGATAGCTGTCAGCTGTCAAGCTAAGATTAGGTCACAATATGAGGTCACATCCCAAGTTGATATTGATCTTTTATTTCTCCTGTGTCTTCTTGCAGATCTCCACTATGCTGCTGTTTGTGAAGCAGTACAAACAGGAGGTGCTGGGAGTCGGGGAGGTGGCCTTACCCGGTGAGGGCGGAGCTCTGAGGGAAGCAGCCGTTCAGAGGACAGCAAAGGAGGCCAAGGACCGCAGCAACAGCAACAAGAAGGAGGCTCTGGACCTCGGGAACCACGGCTCCACCGACCTCAGCACCGCTGCCGCTGCTGGTTCCACTAACGGAACAAATGACAGCTCGAAGTCTGAATATGTAAGTTTCAGACTCCTTAATGTCACCCTGAATAAACTACCAGTCCCACCCAACGTTTCCTCTATTTGTCAGAAAATCTTTTTAACAGGACTGAAAGTTCCCCGAAACCTCGCTGTATTGTTTCAGTAGTTTGGTACCCGACCTTCTTTCACTTTCATCCTCTGTCCTCCAGCGGTGTACCGGTTGCCAAGGTGAGGTTGCCAAGGACACTCCAGCTGTCCATGCTGAGCGTGCAGGTTACCATGGCGCCCTGTGGCATCCCACCTGCTTCAAATGTTCAGAGTGTGGCCAGGGATTGGTGGACCTGGTCTACTTCTGGTCCAATCAGAAGCTGTTATGCGGGAGACACTACTGTGAGACGGTCTGGCCGCGGTGCTCGGGCTGTGATGAGGTGAGATGACATCACTTCCTGGAGACATGAGTGATATCAGAACGAGATCGACTCTGAGAGGACAGACATTGTTGAATCATAAGGATTTTTGTGTTCCTCTGACTAATTCTTAGTTTAGAGAATTAACCACATGCTATAATGCCAACATACAGAATACTGTAATATAACCTACAAACAATGTTTATCTGTTCTGGTTGATTTAATTATCTCCTCTCTGTCCTCCATTCTCTTCCCTCAGCTGATCTTCTGCCAGTCTTTTCACTCGACAAAAGATGGACGGACGTGGCATCAACATCATTACTGCTGCTGGAAGTGTGGCCAAAGCCTGGATACGCCCTGTCAGCACTGAGACACACAGCGCACAACTCAACACAATACGGTTTTAAAGAAGTTTAAACACAGCGGAGACAGTGAATGCAACTAAAATCATAGACAAAAATATTATTACAGTAAATACTGAATGGTTTGCTTGTCTTACATAAAACAAAAGTACCAGATAAATAATAGCAAATAAGTAGATAGCTTAAACATTTAAATTATGTGTTTGGTTGACATTTAATATTCACAATACTGAATCTTACAAAGAAAGAACGTCCAGTTGATATATTGATGTTTAAAATACTTAAGCCATCGAGCTGGCATTGAAGTACTCAGAGACTTGTTGAGTTTGAGCCTACTGGTGTTTCAAGTACTTGATGAAATGTTTAGTTGACACAAAAGTGTTTAAAGTACTTAAAGAATCATTTGTTTGACTTATTAGCACTTAAATCTCTGACAGTGAGCGGAGCCAGATGTGCTGGTTTCATCCTGCAGTGGTTCAGACACAAACTGCAGTTTACAGGACGGAGAGCCAGACCGGACAGATTAGGAAACAAATGAGTCAATGACCAAAACAAAAGAAAGAAAGAGAAATAAATGTTTCTGTAAACACAACAACTCTCAACTCAAGGTCCTCCGTCAACCTTGAACCAGGTTCCAGAGCTTTCAACCAGCCTGCATCCGCAGTTATTACAGAAGTGTTGATGTTCAAAGTCATTAATCACTGTTATTTGTTATTTTCTGTCCCATGTCGGGTCAAGAGTCAAGCTTGAAACTACATTCTTGACCTTGTTTGATAAAACAGCCTCGACTTGTGGTACAAGCTCGGGAGCTTTTTGCACCATCTTCATCTTTAGGAAAAGTTTCAACATCAGCATCATCAACATCATCAACATCGACAGTTCTGTGACGACTAACTCCATCTGCAGGTGTCATAAAGAGACTCAAGAATAGATTATATTTATTTTACTCATGTCACAGGATTCATTTTGTCCTGGACAAAGAGTTTCTCTGCTCTTCTGATGCTCCCATGTAGAGTCACATGATTGAAATACTGTTTGAAGTTCAACTTTTGGGGTCACGAAAGTTTTAGTAGCAGGTCCATAAAGAGTCAAGAAAACCTGATTATTTTGAACCAATCGATTACAAAAACTGTTTGTTTTATAATAATGTGACAGTGCAGTGAGAGTATTTTAACATATTTTCAATTGTAAAAATTTGCTTATTTTTTTTAATTAAATTGGAATGAATTCCAAACATGTCAGGTTTGAATCTGTGCAGTTTTCTCTTGTTAACATTTATTTCCGATGAAATAATCTAAAAACTGTTTCCTCAGAGAACTGGACGAGCAGAAGGCTGGAAAAGGCAAATAACTAATTAGTAATTAATAGTTGTCTTGTTTCTTTATAGATAACTAGATTGTGCAGTAGATTCTCTGTATTTTAATACCTGGGTCGTGTTTCTGTTGTACTTCTTGTACAAGAAGAAAGTTTGTATTCAATGATCATTAGCCGAATACGTCACTCTGCTCTTTTTAATTTCTGCTTCATGTGTTATTTTTGGCAAACATACTATTTCACATTTAACCTCTTTTATGAACATGAATCTCTGCTGCTGCTGCTGAATGCTGCTTTATGGTAGTTTTGAAAATCTTTTGCATTTTTCTGACACTTTTCTCTGCAGATCTGTGGCTGCAAGATTATTATGTTTGCCTTGAAAAAAAAAACTAAACAAAACGCTCCTTTCTTTTACTTTTTGCTCTATGACATCACATGTATCAATACAATCAGCCTGCATTGCATGAGCAAATGTGAGCTTGTGTTTTTTTTTATCCTTCGGTTACTTTTTGAATTGATTGCTGCTAGCAAGATGCTAATTCTTAATCTAGAAACAAGGAAAACGTTAGAGCTAGCAGTTTAGTTTGATGTGATTAGCTAAATCTGTAGCATAGACAACAATTATGTTCAATATGATAGTAGATTTTAACAATATCAATATCAAGTTAAATATTGATGGAAATTTGTGTCCAATACGTGTTTAACCTAGCATATCACAAAAACTGGAAGTTGGGGAAACTGCTAGCCTAGCCTAGCCTAGCCTAGCCTAGCCTAGCCTAGCGTAGTCATGAGATGAATCTGATATTAGATATTAAGATAATCTGTTGTTAGGTTAAGATGATAAACAAGGATTTCTAAAATAACAGTCCGCTCTCAAGGAAGAAACCTTTTTTTTATATATATATACAATGTGCAGAAATGTTTTAAAAAGACCATAAACTGTCAGATTGACAACGTTCAGGACCTTGTTGAAAACTGTAACAGCTCATATTCTGTGTTCAGAGTTGATATAATTCAACATTCACGATGAGGAGTTACAGATTAAATGTTAAAGTCCGCAATCAATTTAAAACAGCGTGCAGTAATTGCACTTTGAAGGTAACTACCAGATGTTTGGCGCTTTTCAGTTGCATTGTGGGATAAAACAAACAACACAATGAACAGTGGATGATATATGTAGGACATATGTTTAGCAGTGATGGTGTTTCATGATTTTCAAGATTTTAAAGTGATTATATCCTGACCTGCAGGGATTAATGATGATCTGACAGCAGGTGATGTTGCAAATTCATCACAAATTGGAGGAAATTAAGAGATTTTTCTGCTGATTGTGTTTTGAAAGCTGATTGGTTGGAATTAAAAGTTACCTCTGATTGAACTAACCTGTTGTCTTCGTTATTTAGAGGGAGATCAGTCTCACCTACTGATCAGATACAAGTTTAATATATGTCTCTTCACTAATGTTACAAACATGATACATTTTCTTGATTATTACACACTTTCTCTGGAGTATTTCTGCACTGCATCAGTCTGTAGTTTTACCCGAGTAAATACTCTCTAGTTGCAGTAACTAAACTACCTTTGTTTTGTTAATTCTGGAGAGTAATAAACAGACCAACCTTGGAGAGATTAAGTTAAATACAACCAAGTTGCATTAAAGATTCATGCAGGTTTCAGCTGAATCAACCAGGTAATCAAGTTTCCGGGTCACCCTGATCTGAATTCATCCAGCTGGAGCAAAAAGTCTAACAGCTTCGAGTCGGAGCTCTTATGTAAAAGTCAGGGAAGATTATAAATTAGTCCTAAAACAAAGATCATAAACCTCTGGTGATGAACTGTAAGTGTGTGCTGACCTACTCCCAGCAGGAATGTGAGTTATTCCTGCGGTTTGTCGGCCAGCGTTCCTGAGCGGTTACGTCACCGCGCTGACCGTCTGACAGCCGCTTCCTGAACCGTGAAAGAAAAGCCTGAAAAGGATATTTTTAGTCGGAGACAAATTTATTTGATTTGCAGTTTTATGGCCTGTAATAGCACCCGGCGTGCCGAGGGTGAGAACACTTCATCTGGTTCTTTACACATCCTCGACACACACGTGTATGAACACATTAACTTTAGAGAAGTTAACTGTTTACTAATCACCACCATCAATAACTAAGCGCTCTATCAGACCTGCTGGTGTGACACACACACTCTCAGTGGTAATATCTTCACTTCTTTATAAGAGTAAACGTATGGAAACATCCTCTCAGTGAAGGTGTGTGTGAAGGTGTGTATGTGTCTGTCGGTGTCGGGATCAGAGAACGACAGTTTTCCTCCGTTCCAGTCCAGGTGAACTCTGATCCTCTGGAACCACCGTTGTTCTAGGAGACCAATGGGTTCTGAGCATGTAAAGTAGTGACCTTCATCAAACCCAACTCCCCATAATCCAGACTTTATGTATCTTTTTCTGTGGACAGATGGTGATATCACACCCACTTCCCAGTCTATACTGTCTCCAACCTCGACATCCCAGCTGTGAGTTCCTGAGCCGAGGCTCTCAGAGCCGAGGACCATGCAAGACCAGTCAAATCTCTCCGGGTTATCAGGGAGCTTCTGTCTCTGTACATTTGTCACACTGGTCAGATCTTCAGACACGATGAGTTCTGGGTTGGCTGTGTTTGGATCCAGAATCACAGGAGTGTAGAAGACCATCTCCTTCATCTTGCTCCAGATGTTGAACGTCAGGTTTCCCAGGTGTTTGGCCACGTCTATCAGAGCTCCTGAGTCCAGCTGTGGATCATCCAGCAGGGGGCGCTGCTGGACTCTTTTCACTGCAGCCTTGTAGTTCTGCAGGAATGAGACGTCTTCAGCTCTCAGTTCCTCCTCTGTGGCTTTGATTGTGTCTGACAGAGCTGCTATCTCTCTGCTCAGAGGCTCAATCTTCTTCTTCATCATCTGACTCTTCTGCTCCTCTTCCTCCCTCAGAGCAGTGATCCTGGCCTCCTCTTCCTCTTGTAGAAACTGATGAAGCTTCTTAAACTGCTCTTTAATCTGCTTCTCTGTGTGTCGGACCTGGACTTTAATGTATTCTGCTGTTTGATCGACTTTTCCTTTAATTTCTTTGAAGACCTTCAGTTTGTCCTGTAAGGTCTTCAGCTTTTTCTGAAGTTCCTCTTTGTGATCCTGTGCAGCTTCATCGATGGGACTGAATCTGTGGTTCTTGTGTGTTTTTGAGTCTCTACAGATGACACACACTGGCTCCTGATGGTCCAGACAGAAGAGTTTGAGTTTCTCACCGTGCAGACTGCAGACAGACTCAGACTCTGCTGAAGCTCTCTGGTCTCTCTCCTGTAAGAAGGCCTCACACAGGTTCTTTATCACCAGACTAACAGGTGGTTGAGTTTTTGAACACCTTCTTTTACAAACTGGACACTCACGTGTTGGTTTGTCTGTCCACCAGCTATTCAGGCAGTCCTTACAGAAGCTGTGGCTGCATGACAGGACAACAGGATCCCTAAAGATGTCCTGACAGACGGGACAGCAGAGATCCTCCTCTAATCTGGAAGCCATGTCTTCTCTGAGTGAAGCTGAAAACAAAGCAGCCATGTTAAAACAGGATGTCAGCTGTGTGTCCCCTCCCTGCTGCAGAGAGTCGCCTCAGTTACTTTCACTTTGTGTGTTTTTCCAGGCTGATGCATTTCACTTCTTCATTACTTAATTATTTAATACTCCTACCTGTAACTGTCCTCTCTCTGTTGAAGTCACCACTTTGTAAAGAAGGTAACTCTTGTCTTTCGGTGCGTCTCCTCTCAGTCAGAAGTGAACAGAATAGAAAACTGTTTCCTGTTTGACTCAGAGCAACTCTCTTCTTCTTTCATGGTGTTTGGGATCAATATGCATTTCACTGCTGCCACCTTCTGGATCCTAACATGTTCACACTGAAAACAAGGTTTCTGGGTCAAAGTTCAAGGTTCCTTTTTTGTCACATACACAGAGATTTCAGTACAAGATACAGTGTAATTCACTTGAGGTGGATATCAGTTTATAGCTGGTAAGATCAAGATAGAAATATTATATTATATTATATTATGTTATATTATATTATATTATATTATATTATGTTATATTATATTATATTATATTGTATTATATTATATTATATTATATTATATTATATTATATTATGTTATATTATATTATATTATATTATATTATATTATATTATGTTATATTATATTATATTATATTGTATTCTATTCTATTATATTATATTATGTATGGATGTATACAGATTGTAATATATACAAAACATATACACAGTTTAGTCACACCTTGTCCTTAATATACCCCAGATTCTTTATGAAATACAGATATTTTAAGAAACACAAATACTTTAAGAAATACAGATACTTTAAAATGTAATCAACACTGTAAAATGTAACTGTGAAGCTGTGTGACGGAGGAGTCGCCACACATGACACATGACTATGACTGTGATATTTTCCGACGGTGCCTGAACGCAGCGCGGTCTTTACTGTACTGTGCCTTTAAATCAGATGAAAGCGATTGTTGTGTAATGTGGGTGAAAGAGGAGGAAGAGGAGGAGGAGGAGGAGGAGGAGCGGGCTGAATGGACGACAGTTTCCTTTGACAGGTCGAAGAGGACTCACACAGGTACAGTTCTGCTCCTGCACAGATGATTTTAAACACGCTTTAATGAAAAATAAGCTGATGTGTGTTCAGTTCAGTCGGTGTGTTTGTGTCCAACCTGCAGTTTGCTTCTGTCGTGTTAGAGATGCGATGTTTTCTCCAGCAGACATCAGAACCAGGACTCACGTGTGTCTGAGAAAACCTGTTGTTTATCCTCTCTGTATTAAATAATTTAGTCTTAAATGTATTTACAATTCTTCTACAGTAACACGAAGCCAGCTGTGTTCCTGTTAAAGGGAAGTTACACCTTCCTGGCCTCCCCTTTTAGACTCCACACTTTCTTTTGTTCACCGACGACTCGTTCCTGTAAAACTTTATTTAACTTTGTTTTTAATTACAAAACAGCCTCGACTCAAAGGCTTCTTACTGTCTGGAGCCTCCTCACAGTCTTCATCAGTGGATGGAGTTTGACACCTGTAGTGTTTGTTGGCTCAAAGCATCAAAGTTCAGTATTGATCAATTATGTCGATCATCCGATATGTTTACAATATTATTATATTGTTGAATAGAAGTGATTGAATGTAATTAAGTATGTTTATTCAAGTTCTGTGCGTCATTTTTTACTTTATTCGAGTAATTCCCATTTTCTGCTACTTCACACTTCCACTCCTCTACATTTAATTGATCACTATAATCACTAGTTACTTTGCTCTAAAGTATCATAACTATAAACTCATTTATTTAGAAAAAAAACACAGGTTCAATAATCAAAAAAGGGTGAATGTTGGATCCATATACTGGATATTAACATGTAGATATATGTATGATTTACTTGTTGTCCATTTAAGAGCAAATATTTCCAGACTTTTACTCGAGTACAATTCATTTGGACGACTCTCATTTTCACCAAAGTGACATTTTAACACGATATAATAACTTTTGGATGGTTTAATCACCACTGTTGAATTTACATGACTTTTAAAAGAAGGATTTGTATGTAAATTGTGAACAAGGCATCATTTTGCACTTTAACTGTGTGAGCTTTGAAGGAGACCGTCGCTCCGCTGTTCATTTATATAAAGAAATGTTCCCTGTGTTGAAAACCTGTGGACATGTAGACAAAACAGTCAAATCACATAAATAAAGACATGTTTTTTCTTTTCATAAAAAACGTATAAAACTATTATGTAGCTGAGCAGTATGTAGTCAGTTGTAGCCCTGCATGCTGTGCACATGTTGTCCAGTTTTGTGTTTGAGTTTTGTTGTCGACCACCTGAGAGCCCTCGAGCAGCAGAAATGACACATCATTAAGCACATGCTAAAAATGACCTCGCTGGCTTCGTTATACCATCATCTGGGTTTTCTCAGACTTTATAAAACTCTGCCAGAGAAGATGTTATACAACTGTCACACAGGATGACTAGGACTAATAATGACCTTTTGAAAACTTGTGGAATGCCCCTTTAATCACCATGACAGTAGTTTTGAGCGGTTTTTTTGATCCATATATATTTTGCCAATGGGTAATGATCGGGACATTTAAATGATTAGTCTTGTGTATTTGTGGTAAGTCAGCCAGCTCGGGCGGCCTTAGGCAAGAAAATGAGTTCATGGACGCTAACAGTTTGCCTCTGTTTCCAGTCTTTGTGCTAAGCTAGGCTAAAGCGGAATCACAGTAGCACATCTGTCCTCAGAGGTAGCGCTGATGTTCACCTTCCCATGTGACTCAGCGAATTAGCTACAGAGAAGCTTCACAGAATGGTCACAGGGATCTTAATCTTAATTCATGTGAACACAAGTCAGTGTTCAAAGAGGCTTCTGTGGGTAAATGATGACGTCTGTTTGTGTGTCGGGGGGTTTGTGTTTTTGTCTTATAACAAGGCTGCAGCGATGGAGCTGATCGTGCTGTCAGGAGGGATTCTGGTCGTCCCCGTCCTCGCCTTCATCACCTCCGTCCTGTTCTGGCCCGGGCAGCTCCTGAAGGCCTACAACTGGTAATAAAACACACTCACAGTCACACCCAAACTGGTCAGACTGGTGATTGATTAGTGTTGACTGGTGTGGCACAACGACTTCTTTTTTGTTTCTGCACTGAGTAAGAGAAGAGAAGAGTTTACTTCAACGTCCAAGTTTTCAACACATCACACTGTTATGAAGTAATGAGTTAGTTCCTACACGACACCAGACAAACTGGGATCTGTGTTTGTGACAGTGGTGTTGCAAAAACCCTTAAGAATTACTGCTTAGATTTTCTCTAAATTAACTGAGAATGAACCTTTGACCAAATTAACAGCCCTGAGGACAAATTAAAGACAACATACGCTGCTGTGGACGGCAGAGTGACCTTTGTTAGTCTGTCAGGGCTTCAAGTTGTGTTATCTTGCATATTATCTTGCTGTTTTAAACATATTTTAAAGCAACAGTATTTTGTGTGATACCAGAGCAAAACCACTGCTGTAATACGAATCCCAGGTCTGATGTAACGTAGGTGCTAACTACAAACAGAAGTCATTACATGATCACAGTGTGATGTGTTGCAAACATGTGACCCTTCAGGGAAGTTACACAGTGACAGAGACTCTTCACCCTGTTACAAGACGCTGTAACATCAACATGACGCTGACGCTGTGATTTCTTTCATAATTCTTGAGATAATAATAGTTTTGTGAGAGAATGTGAGATCACAGCTGCTGTCTGAAGAATAAAGTTGTATTGTGAAGCAGCAGGACCGTGACCTTACCTACTGGACTTCGTCCAAGCTGTAAAAAAAAGAGCTTATTTGTTGGCAGATTATCATCACACACACACACACACACACACAGGGCTGAGTCACTGTCATATAATGACCTCTTTGTGAGCAGCGTTGTGAAGTTATAAAATACCACAAATCACTGAAACATTGCATGAAATTAGATTAGATGACATGGTTATACCATCGATGAGGTAAAATGACAACAAAAGGATTTTTCAAGGAGAACTGCAGATGAAACAGAACGTATTCGAGCCAAACATGAATCCAGTGACATAAAGAGGCACGCGGTCTTTATGGACGCCAGCTTTTATAAAGGTTGAACAGGTATTCTGAAAGTCTGAATGGTGAGAAAGTTAAAACGAGTAACTACCATTTGAATGTGTGAGGAGGCCACACTAGTGCGGGTGAACCTGTGTGTACGCTAGTCAAAGACGCATGAGTTTGTTACAGTCAGCCATGTTGTTTCCATTTCCATTTTTAATCATGAAATCCAGACGTCTGACTGGAACACAGCGTCAGTTCCATTCAGTGGCTTGTCTGATTTAACTGGTCCGTTCAACACTTTGTTCTGAAGTGGTGTTCAATGTCTCAACTAGTACTGACCAGATCATGTTCCTGATCGCAACACAGAGAAACCCTTGGAAATTATAAAAACATCTGTAGTGAAAGTCATGCAAGTCTCTGCAGCACAGCTGTAAATCAGGTTTTATTGACAGTGTGGAATGATAAACACTGAGGTGCTAGAATTATACACATTATGTTCTGATGATAATAAATGATGATCCAGATGATGCTGCTGTTGTCCTCTGCAGGTACTGGCGTCGCAGGCTCGGCCTCGTGGTCCGTTACTCCAACTATGGAAGTTACCGCTTCTGTTATTCCAGCCGTGGGACGCCAGGCAGCGCCACGCCGACGCTGCTGATGCTGCACGGCTTCTCCGCTACCAAGGACATGTGGCTGCCTGTTGTCAAGGTAACACACACACACACACACACACAGGTACAGACACACAAGTCTTGTCACATACACACTCTTAGAAATGTGAGATTGTGCAGAAGAAAGAAGGTGAGCTGGTCGGATGGAAGGAGGACTGTACTCTAAGTGTGGACCACCTTTCTTTAAGTTGGGTGCGTTTGTTTTCCCCTCTAGTATCTCCCCAAAAACCAGCATGTGATCTGTGTGGACATGCCGGGACACGAGGGGACGAGTCGCACCGGGGCAGAGGACTACAGCATCCAGGGCCAGGTCCGCCGAATCCACCAGGTCTGTACGAGTGAGGGCGTCGATATGACATCTCAGCTTTTTGTTCGACATTTGAAGTGGAATTTGAAGAATAAACTTGGGTAGAACTATGTTGAGGTTAGGATGAGAGTTGTAGTGAATCCATCATGCTGTAATGTGATGCAGCATCAGTGTCCCCGATGGAAAACCAGCGTGTCACAAATCTTTTTTGCCTTTAGTCTTCAGTGTGATTCACAGTCTTGATTGTGGAGTCCTTGGCGGCCTCTGCTCAGTCAGCCTTGCATGCAGGTCAGGAATTTCTGCAAGCTAAGGTTTGGTTCTGGTTCAGTATCTGAGGTGAAGGTCCCCCTTTGTTCAGCTGTGCCCTGCAGAGCGACTGATCCCTGTGAGCCGTCCGCCTGTTAGTTTAACTGTTGCTATGTCACAAGTTACACAGAGTAAAAGTTCTGGGAAACACATAAATTCTTCTTTCTGATGATGAGATGTTTAGATGGAGAATGATGATTAGTTTGGAGCTGGAGGCTAGATATGGTTAGCTTAGCTTAGCATAGCTTAGCTTAGCATAGAGACTGGAGGCGGGGCTCTTTCCAAAGCTAAAACAAATCCTGATGTTCACTGAGTGTAACTGTTAGATGATCAGTTTGATAACACATTTCTCTCTGTTCAGTTCGTGCAGAGTATCGGTCTGGACAAAAGATCCTTCCACGTGGTCGGGACATCGATGGGTGGGAACGTCGCGGGTGTGTACGCTGCCAGTTACCCCGATTACCTGTGCGGCGCCACCTTGATTTGCCCGGCAGGTAAACACAGCAGACACCTGGTGTAATTTCCTTGAGACAGTTGCAAGAAGCAGAGCTACAGATGTGCCTCTCCGTCCTCTCCGTCCTCCAGGTCTTGTTTATCCCACGGACTCCGAGTTCATCAGCCGTCTGCGGGAGTTGGAGAAAGTCGACAAGCAGGGGGAGCAGATCCCTCTGATCCCGTCCACCATTAAGGAGCTGGAGGACATGTTGAGACTCTGCTGCTTCACCCCCATCAACCTCCCTCGGCCGGTAAAGATCCAGATTAAGTCACTTTACAGGCGTCACACATGTTTATATACTGCACAGTATGAAAATATCTGCAGTATTTGGGGAATACTGACTGACTCGTGTGTGTGTGTGTGTGTGTGTGTGTGTGTGTGTGTGTGTGTGTGTGTGTGTGTGTGTGTTGTCAGGCTATGCGGGGTCTCCTTGACAACAGGATTCCCAACAATGATTTCTACAAAGAAGGTCAGTCTGCTCATATTGATCACCAACACTGCCTTAATTTTCTGTTTATGTTTTAATTGATAAGTCGGAAGTTTTCCGCTGTCAGGTTGGCACTTTATTTGTCTTCCTGAGGCCTCCTCCTGTTTTTTGATCATCAGCACTTTAATGTGAACTGTTGTTGTGATAAATACAGAATAATAAACATTTTTGCAGCACTAATTCAGTCAGTACACCTACAGAATCATGTCATACTCACCACTCCATCATTTTAACACCAAGACTGTTTGTATCTGGAAATAATTCCAAGACTAAACTAAATACTTCCTGCACAGGTTTTTCACATTAAAAGCCCTTCAGCAGCTCAGAGACACGTGTGTATGTGTATGATATTGGGGATCCAAGTAGAGAATAATGAAGTGTTGGGTCACACTGATAGCATCTGTTGTGTCTGTTGTTCAGTGTTCATGGAGATCGTCGGGGAGAAGTCTCGCCACTCGCTGCAGGAGAACCTGCATCTCATCACAGCACCTGTGCAGGTCATCTGGGGGAAGGAGGACCAGGTACGAAAGGAGCACAGCGATACAGTGAAGGATGTCAAATAAAATAGATACGTCAAGAAAAGAGGCGTAACCACAAAGTAAACAAATAAAACAGATTTAATGAGCACAGCCAGTGTTTTGGCATCATGACTTTATCAGATGACACGCAACATGTGACCAACAAGTTAAAGAGACTTCACCTGAAACAACCCAGCAATGGGAGAAGGAATTAGAGGGTTTACTAAAATAAAAGTAGCAAAGCTAAAATGTAGAAATATTATTAATATACTCCATTATAGTCCTGCATTAAAAACATGACATTAGTTAAGTACATTAGTTTTGGAAAGCAAATCTACTGAAATATCAAAAGTTAAAGTACTCACGACATAAAGGACTCTCTCTATGTTATATTATGATATTAGTGGATCATTATTATTGATTCATTTACATGTGGGGAGGACTCAAATGTTGTAGGTGGTTTGGGTGGATATTCTTCCATAAATTTTACTTTAATGAAGATAGAACTAGCTATACGATCATAATAAGGACATGAATAAAACAAATCCAATCTCAGCTGATCACTGCAGGTGTCACCAAAATCCCCAAAGGTATCAATCTGCTGATAAACTCGTCTTCTGTCTCAGGTGGTGGACGTGTCGGGGGCGACGGTGCTGCAGTCGACGCTGCCAAACTGCACAGTGGAGGTGCTGGAGAACTGCGGTCACTCTGTGGCGCTGGAGCGGCCCAGGAAAGCTGCAAATCTCATCATGGACTTCCTGTCTGCGCAAGAAGCCAGCGGTGAAAAAGACAAGAAACATTCCTAAAGAAAACATTTTCCGTTTACTGTTTTGTACTTAACACGTCTATGATGCTGACAGCTGACCTCATGATGGATGATGAAGGAAAGTAGAATGAAGGTTATGATGAGGATGTAAACACTGAAGGTGATGATACAAAAGTGTTGACATCTGTGAGAATCCAACAAACGCACAAAAATATCACAGACTGTCAGACGTTGCTGAAGTTGTTACCTGTTTGGTTGCAGGTGGCTGTGGTCTCTGTTTTTATGTTGATGTTGAATGAAAACACTCTGTGTTGGGATTTTGCACATGTTGCCTCCATAAGAAACTGTATTTCAGTCCTCTGTTTCATGTCAAGTCTCCTGCTCTGAACCGACTGCATATTTAACCTCATAAAACCACATTTCATAAAATCTAGAAAGAAGAATGTTCCGTACTGTAAGTGAGAAAGATGACAGATTTATTTCACTGTTTGTTAAATGAGATGATTCTATAATTTCAGAGAGTCTTTGGATTATAAAAATAAATCTCCTGAAGAAAATAATTTTATTGAAAAGTTATTATTTGTGTTGTGTTTTGTTTTTATGTTGTATTACGTCAACAGGCCGCTGGGTGGCGACACAGCTTTACAGCTTTATCAATGTCAAAGAGTAGATATCTGAATGAAGATGTCTCACTCCACAGCATGAACAGTCAACCTTTTTAGGTTTGACATTTCTTGCTTTCATTTACCTTAATATAGTGCGAATATTGATGTAATTTTACTATCCCTAACTTTTCATTTGCACGATTTTTTAAAAGGTTAAAAAAGACACTTAAACCTGATCGTGATCTCAAAATGAAAAATTGTTGTTAAATGTCCTGCCGCATTATAGTTTGACTGTTTAATACATGTAGGAAAACAAATATTTATTTCTGCGATTCTAATATTGTCATCAATACAAATATTACAGATCTAAAACTTCATGGCATAAATATACAAACTGGATCTACCTTCGCCTGGATGTCCGAAGTTCTGACAGTGTGATGCATCACACTATTTTACACATCTTTGATATTTGAAGCGGTTGTGCTGACTGCGCATGCGCACAACTAGATACGTTGCGTACTCTGCAGAAGTTGAGCTGTTCATAACACGCTGTCGTCACTTCACGTGGAGTGTGTAGGTGAGTTATATGTTTGACTCTTACTTTATAAGATATATAATAATAACAGACGGTAGCTCATTGACCGTTAGCTGTGTTTAGCCGTCAGTGCTGCAGCCATTAGTTAGCATAGCTGAAGTTAGCCACCTAACTTGGCTAATGTTTGACCTCCTGTTAGCTGGTGTTACCTTCAGGTTGTGCAGCCGTGCAGCTAAACTGCAGAGTGTCTGACATTTACAGGTGGACATGTGAAGTCTGTCAGACATGTGGAGCCTGGAAATAAAAACAATGATTAATATACAAGACGTCCAACCGCTTCAGCCTGGTGGTTAGCTGCTATCTTGTTAGCTACGTTTGTTATTTGTTTGTTTACCAACAATGTTTGGCTGTTAAAGTCGGATAGAGGCGTTTTTTTTGTATTATTATTATTTTGTATTAATGTTTTATTGTCCTGCGACCTTCATTTCAAAAATACTGTAGAGACATATACCGTTTTGTTATTGATAGAGGGAGAATAGCAAGATTGTATTTGTTTAGTATTTAATCTTACCACAATTAGATAACTAAAATGAATAATAATAATGAAAGAAAATGTTTATATAGGTATATATGTTATTGCTGTGGTGCACTTCATGAATCCCTCCCTGGGCAACAGAAATCAATTTAGGCTCATGTGGGTACTTAATTTACATCCTTTGTCCGGCTTGTGCAGATTTAATTCTGTTTTTAAATTTTAGTTCAATTAGACAATTAAAATGTGTAAAGCTGATAACAACAGACTCACTCAACAGGTTTGAACTACGTAACACACACACACACACACACACACACACACACACACAGTCGCTTGTACTTGATACTTGTATGTGTACAAAATACAGACCCAACAGACTTGTGTGGTTTGAACTCACGATGAGTTTTCCTGCTGTCTGTTTAACCTTCAGTGGTTTGTTTTCTGGTCCGAAACCAGCTGATCGACCTGCTGCTCTTCACCTGTTGGAGTCACTGATGCTTTAATAGAATGAGCCCCGCAGACAAGAAGGACAAACCTGCAGTTTACCAACGGGTCGTGTTGAAGAACGCCTCACCGTATCACTACATGAAGGTCTGCCTGTAAGTACATGTACATATAAAAAGATTATATAAACGTGCTAATAATAGTAACTAATAATAACTATAGATTGATCCCACATGATATTTCTCTGTGTGTGTGTTTAGCGTGCTGGACGATGAATCTACCAGACTGAGCGCAGTTGATTTCAAGCAGTTTATCATCTCAGGTCTGAGGAGTCTGTATGGAGAGGTGAGATCATCAACACGGTCTGCTGAACACAGAACAGGAGTGATGAAATCAACAATCAACAGAAACTTAATAATACTAGATATTCTTTTTTTTTATGATGTGATAGCTGACTTACTTACTTACTTAGTTAATGAGCATTTTTGCTATCTTCTAACATTTTTCAAGCAAAAAATTAATCGAAACATTATCAGAAGAATATTCAATGATGAAAATTCTCATTAGTTGTTGCACCACAGTTCTTGTGATGGAGAAGTTTATAGTTTGGTTGTTTTTCAGACATTTGTACACTTGTTCTTCAGGTGGGAGCAGCGTTGACCTTTGATCTGTTGAAGTACGATGAAGACACTCTTACTGCTTTTCTGCGTGTTAACAGCAGGTAAGGTCAATACCAGCAGAATGAGAGAAGACATTTTAATATATCCCTTTTCCAAACTTTTAAATGTTTGTTGTTGTTTTCAGGGGTTTGGTGAAGCTGTGGAGCTCCTTGACTCTGCTGGGCTCGTACCAGAACCAGGCCTGTGCCTTCAGAGTGCTGCAGGTCAGAATTCACTTCATCTCAGTGTCCAGAAATAATCTTTCTGTCATGCTGACTGACTAAATGGAGTTCACTCCACAGCAGCTCATATGGGTCAGACACAGTCTGGGGCATTACTGTATATGTGGTGAATTGTATAATATTTCCTGTATTGTGTTTATGTTTCTGTGTTGAATCTGTTGAAGCTGTGAAAACAAATCTCCCTCTCAGACATAAAAGACTGTCTTATCTTTCTCTTTTGTCGACCTCAGGTGTCTCCGTTCCTGCTTGCACTGACAGGAAACAGTCGGGAGCTGCAGCTGGACTGAAGGAGGAGGAGGATCACAGTTTTCTTCAGGATGAGTTTCATGTGGAGAAGTATCGTTAGTCACTCTCGGCTCTGCCTCTCGTCTGTCAGAGCAGCTCCGTCCTCCTGTCGGCGGCTCCATATCGGACAGCGAGCCTCCCTCACCAAAGCATTCTCCACCCGTGACGTTGAGCTGTTCGCCGAGCTGACGGGCGACACCAACCCCCTCCACCTTGACCCGGTCTACGCAAAGACCACCTCCTTCGAGACACCCATCGTCCACGGCGTCCTCATCAACGGCCTGATTTCAGCCGTGCTCGGCACAAAGATGCCCGGCCGCGGCTGCGTCTTCCTGTACCAAGAGATCCGCTTCCCAGCGCCGCTCTATGTCGGCGAGGAGGTGGTGGCTGAAGCCGAGGTCCGCAAGATCAAGATGTCGTTCGCCTTCATCGCCGTGACGTGTTCCGTCAAGGACAAGGTGGTGATGGAGGGGGAGGTGATGGTGATGATGCCCGAGGATCAGCAGCAGAAGCAGTGAGAGGAGGAAGAGACGCCACGCTGCTCGGCGTGTGACAGCTTAATTTAGATGAAAAAGAGTTTTCTGCGTGATGGAATTTGCTCTGTGATGCTGTTATTTTTGTTTTTTTATTGATCACGTACTTGAATCCTGGCAACAAGAAGTTTACCACAGAGACACGTCAGTCATGGAGGATTTATTTTTTTAGTGTGTTTAATTTGTGAGATCTGTGTGGAATAAAAACGCTAAACAACGACTCTGTTCTCAACCACTTTTCCTTCGAATTAATCAAATCCATTCCAGTCCTGTCAGACAGTTCAGTAAAGGTGTTCAGTTCACATCCATTCATTGCCTCTGTCAATAGAAATTACTTGAGTGGGTGATAAATCCATTAATTGGTGAAAAATGTCCTCAGTGTTTCAGAAGACAACATCCTCAAATATCTTGTTATGGCCACAATCCAAATATATTGATTATTTAGAAAATACATGTTTTAACTTATTTTTTACTCACATATTATTTGTTCTTGTTGATGCTTCTTTATTTTTTTAATAATGATTATCATGTCTTATCCTAAAGGAGTTAAGAAACCAGAAAATCAGACTTATTTAGATTTATTCAGTAGTTGACAACTTATTGATTAATTGCAATTGAAGCTTTTGTATTTATCAGTATATGTGTGGCCTCATGTAGTCTAACACACCTCACTATTCAAATGTTGGCATTGGATGGTGTCAGACCCTGAAATCATAATTAGGAGATCATCTGTTGCGGAAAAAAAGTGTCAGCAATCAAATGTGAATGTCATTTTTTTATTTTATAATTTTTTATTTTAGTCTTTTATTCGAGATTTATGTTTGTTCTTGGTCTTGAGAACAGGGGTGTGACAAAAACTCTCAGCACAAGCACCCAGCTCAAGTCCATCTGCGGAAGAAGGTCATGAAATATGGCTGAAGATGAGAAAAATAAACTAGATGTCGAGTTTTATATGTCTCCTTGCAAACAAGTTAGTTTTATAGTCTGTGTATTTATTTAGTTAAGTTGTTTATTTTATCCTAAGTATTTTTCCCCCCCATTAATCTGGTACTTCCTCTTCCGGACCACCAGGTGGCGGTGACGCACGGTCACGTGGTTTTTCCATCCACCAATTACGATGACAGAGCAGCCTTGTGACGTCAGATCGGAGCAGCGCTTCCTGGTTACGGTAAAAGCTAAGCTAGCAGCTATTTCGCTCTCTCGGGCTGTTGGTGTTCCTCCTCCCCTCAGCGGGGTTCCTCCTCAGCGTCTCTCCCGCGGCTTCAGTCGGTGACAGACGGACACTCGGATCAGACTTTCACCGTTAATCCTCCGGGATGTCTTTCCTGGAGAAGCCGTCCCCCGGCAGGCTGCTGCTGGACGACACCGTGCCCCTGACGGCGGTGATCGAAGCCAGCCAGAACCTGCAGTCCCACACGGTGAGTGTGTTCTGGAAGTCAGCGTCACTTAACCGTTAACCGTTAGTAGGTTTAACCGTAAAACGTCCTTCTTGTGGTCCGCCACAGAAACACGGACACGTCGCTGGTGCTGTGTTTAAAATTAGACGTTTTTTAAGGGGGCGTTTAAGGCGATCGCTGCGTCACTGGTTCCATTATCGGACACAGATGCGAGTCGCCTCATTTTGCCCTCCTTTCCTGTAAATTGTGTGCATCAGTCACAAACCGATCAATTAAAGACGCGAGTATTAATCACGTTAGTGAGATGACAGTCAGTATTTTTGACGTGATGCAGCAGTATCTCCACGGCGGGCAGCTCACTGGGTCTGATCTGAAGCGCTGTCACTGATTTCCTGGAGGTTTTTCGTCCACTCGGCACTGATATAAAATGATTTGGAGTGGATCATTGACACTGACTGATTAAAGGCCCTCGGAGCAGAAACTGTCCCTCCATTTGTAACGAAATCCCCTTAAAAGTCCTGCGTCTTTTTTGATTCATTGTAATACTGACAAACCAATACGGTCTTTTAAACAATATTCATGGCAGTTTTGAATTTGTAATGATCTGTAGTATCATTCTGCATTCAACCGCCCTCCACCAAATACCTGTAATAAAAACACATAGTTTTATTATTCTGGTAATACACTTTTAAGACCATGAGACGGCCATAATGATGAGATGTCATTAAACTAGTCACTGCATTGTGTTTGTTATCTATGCCGAATGGAAGAGAGGTTAGTTCTGTGTGTATAATTATGAAAATTACTGTAAAAAATATATCACGCGTCTGCTTGAATCCACGAAAACATTAAATAGCATGATTTTCTTACGGGGTTTGGTGTGGCAACTCTCCCAACGTTAAAACTCTTAAGTGTTACGACAAATCTTGGTTCAGCGTCACTCTCTTGTAAAAATGTGAACTTTGAACGCGTGTGTAAGTTTAGAGAACGGCGCTTCGACAATGTGCCCGATGGAGCGGGATGTCCGCCGTGTGTCCGATAATGGGCGCACGTCTCGTGGGTTTGTTGTTGACATTTCGGCTGAGATCAGCTGAGCCAGTTAGCTTAGCATGCTAATGCCAGCTATCACGTTGATGATGTCGCTGCTGTAAAACAGAACCATAAAGACAACAGGAGAGACTCACTGATGATTTACATATTTACGTGTCTGCGTTTTGAGCAGTTGCAGAGTTACTGGTAGTGTCATTCGCCCCCTCTGGAAAATAAACCCAAGCAGCAGCTTTCCTGTTACTCACAACAGAATTATTGCAGATTTGCCTCATGCAAAATCTGTCAGATGACTTTCCAGAGTTTCTCAACATGTAAGCAGCTCTAAAATGAGTGTGACACTGTGAGGACAGGCCGCCACAGGACAAAGTTGACATCTGTTTCAGGCTTCTCGCCAAGGACAAGTTATTTCCAACCAGTTACCAATTACAAATCACTGAGAGAGTCAGAGAGGCTCCACAAATGACATTTCTGTGTGTGTGTGTGTGTGTGTGTGTGTGTGTGTTTCCCTCCACCAACACCACCATTTGAAATTTTTTCTAGCAACACACATTTTTAAAAATCCAGTATTGAATAAAACTTTTTGACTCCATCCATCTGAATGTGGATGGAAATAAAAACTTGAGAAGATAAAATATCATCCATAGTTCAAGCAGAATGCATTGATTTTGACTTTATTCTCCCAATATTGATACTCACACTCAGAGCCCTTATTTTCCCACGCTTTAAATCTCACTGTGTGCGACTCATTAAGATCATTTCTATGTTAAGTAACATGAGGTCAGGGATTATTGCGGCACCAAACACTGAGTCAGCAGCGTGCCACGACTGAATGCATGCAGCAGAAACTCTCAGTGACATGTCGCTGTGTTAGTATTTAATGTGGACTGCCTGATCTTGCTTATTAAGGTGTGCTGCTGCTGCAGGTATCAATCCAGGGTAATGCTGCGTTTTTATTGTCAAATCCCTGTTGTTCACGGCCTCAATGAGCCCGAGCAGTGCAGGTTAAAGGTCATAAGCTTGTAAGATTTAAGTCAAGTGAAGAGCTGTGAGAATGGAACTTGGACTACAAGACTTTAAAAAGCTGTCAGAACATGTATTAAAGTAACACAACACCTGCAAACTGAACAGTGAACACACAGACGTCAAAGATCAGAGTTAAAAGGAGAGGCTGGACCTGAAGGCTGTCGTTTCTGATTGCTTAATCATTTTTCAAAATGGAAAAGTCTGATGAAAGAAGTCGTCAATGAGAGTGTTGTGAGCCGCAGCAGCTGGACAGGAAGTGATGTCAGCTGTTTACATCCTCCGGGCTATTTGTGAAGCTGCTCAGCACACATGAATGGATGAATGGATGAATGGATGAATGCAGGATTACAGCAGAAACCAAAGTCTGCAGCAGGAATTAGCCTGTAAGGCGGCTGAGAGGATTAGATCATAGAAAAACTCCATGTTTACTTTTGTTGCTTCTTGTTTTCATAATTGTGTCAGTCGACGCTGCCGCCTCGTCACTGTAAAACGAGGCGACGCGATCGGACGGATCCTCGACTCAACGGTGTTTGCTGAACCATTTATTTAGAAATGAAAGAGAAAGTGAACGCACCAGACATTTGATCTCTCCCCCAGAAAAAACACTCATCTGTCCATTCTGCTCCTTGGCAGGACTGCAGGACCTCTAAAGTTTTTTATGACTACTTTCCAACTTTCTTTCTAGTGACTTTTTCTCTTTAAACAGCAACTCTGCTTTTGTACCATGAGTTTTCTTTGTTCTGAATTCATAATCCTATTCTGAGTGTCAATGATTTTCATTGTCTTTTTGTCAAATTTGGCTCATTTGCATTTAATTTGGACATTTTCCCCATAAATTAGATATTTTCTAAATTCAAAAATCACTTATTTAAGTACATGTTGACACAAAACATCATTTTCATAGTGTTTGGACACATGCAGTGACTGCTGTGTAAACCTTAAAGGGTCATTTCATCTTTTTTCATTTCATTTCTTACAACAGATTTCTCCTCATTGTAATGTTTGAACTATTCTTGTTAATTATTATTAGTCATTTTCCTTTTTTAGAAAAAACAGTATCATGATGATTGTGTTTTCTTTTCTCTCAGGAATATATCGTCCGAGTCCAGAGGGGCGTGTCTTCAGAGAACAGCTGGCAGGTAAATGTACCAATCACAACCTGGGGGGGGTCAGGTGGGCGACCAATTAGAATTCACCTGATTACTCAGGATGTCCGCACCATTAGACAAATAAGAATGTGTGTGTGTGTGTTGCAGGTGATTCGGCGTTACAGCGACTTCGACGTTCTCAACAGCAGCCTGATGGTGAGTTCCACATCGTCACTCTCAGTGTCTGATGCTGCGTTCAGGTGCTCGTTTGGTCCCATTTCATGAGTTGGAAAGTCGTTCTTCAAACTTTGGTGTGTCCACGTCAGGTTGGAACGGACACCTACAAGAAGTTGTTTTCCATTTTATCCCTCTGAAAGTTTAAACAGCACATTGACAGCTGAATACTGTTCCCAGTATTTGACTAACAAGGAAAGGAAACGATACAATGACAATGCAACACACGACCCAGATGTTTAATTTCTTTTGCCATGTTTCAGCGTCATATCAACTCAGCAACTTGTGTTTTTTCAACTTTACATGTTGTTGTTCAGACTTGAGAGGACATTCAGGTGAATTGTCCCAGTTGGAAAGACATTGTTCTGATAAATCTGACAGCACATGAACGCACTATGAGACATTTTCGATGGCCAGCTGAGAAATGAATTGTGTGTCTGACACAAAGTCAAGCTGCTCTTCTGCTGCTGAAGGAGGAAACTACAAACTTCTCACAGACACATTTTCAGCTCAGTCTGTTGGATCCGGAGCAGAGAGAGCGCGGGTCACGCTGACTCAGCCCGGGAGATTAAACAACCAGTGTCCGTGGGCGGACAGAACAATGTGTGCACAACCACAGCTGGGTGTACATACATTATCTTTATTTTACAACATACAACATATTATTGTTACATTGTTGAGTCTTTCTGTACACACACACACACCCCCCCACAGAAACACTCACTGTCACACACACAGCAGCCTCGTCTTAGCCAATCTCCTTCCTGTTTGGGTAATCTCTCTGCGGCAGGTCGTTACAACACGCTCGATCTTTGCTGTTGTGTCATTGATTTCCCAGAAGTCCCCGTCGGTGCTGCTGGAGGGCAGTTTGATGATTGTTGGTTTTAGAATGGATTTTGAGGTTGCACTGCAGCACTCTTCAGGAGAATCTGCTCAAAAAGATGCAGTTTGCTCCCTCTGCACTCCTCTTACTGATGACACGGAGCTGGTTTTATGATAAATGTTTAGTCATGCCTGCGATGTGGCTCTAGGAAACAGGCCCCCCGTGTGTAATTAATCTGTAATCAATGGAACTGCACTGCGCCACACTGAGGTGGATCTGACTTTGGGATGTATGGTCAGTTTGTACTGGTTGTAACTTGTCTTATGTCGGGTCAAATTCTTGGATAACAGGAAGTTAGCAGTTTTTCTGCTGACGTTTCGCCAGCTCGTTTCCTTCTGGGGTCTCTCACTGACCCCAACCTCCGGTCGGCCCCTGATCTTCAGTCAACACACAGCAAAACTGTCAGAAACCTGACGTTCATCTGTCCGTCTGTCTGTTTAGATCGTTAAATAAGTGGCTGAAACATTTAGAATTGATTAAAATGTATCATCAGCTCTCTTCCTCGTCGTCCCTCCAGGTGTGTGGCATCACTCTCCCTCTTCCACCCAAGAAGCTAATCGGAAACATGGACAGGGAGTTCATCGCAGAGAGGCAGAGAGGACTGCAGGCCTATCTGGACTCCATTACCCAGCATCCCTTGCTTTCCAGCTCCTTGTATGTCAAGAAGTTTCTGGACCCCAACAACTACTCTGCCAACTACACAGGTGAGTGCGCTCGTCTTCACTGAGAGATCGTTGTGTATCGCTCAGAGGTGAGAAATGGACGTCAGTGGGCAAAGACGGAGTTTGTACTTTCTTCTTCTTTAAAAGAATAGACGTTTTCTAACTGTTTGTCTCTCGATGTCTGTCCTCCTCAGAGATCGCCCTGCAGCAGGTCTCCATGTTCTTCAGGTCCGACCCTAAGTGGGAGGTCCTGGAGCCTCTCAAAGACATGGGTAAGATCCGGGTCCATCTGAACCTGACAGGAGACTCTGTATATTCTTTATCAGAGCTGCAATTTGTGATTATCATTTAGATTTTGGATTCATCTGCCTATAATTTCCTTGATTATTCTGATTAGTCAACAAACTTGGAGAGATTAGTGACAAACGTCTGTCACAGTTTCTTAAAGCTGTTCAAACTATCCAATGATAAGGAAAAAGAAGTGAATCCTCACATTGTAGGAGAGTGATTGTTTCATCTCATTCCATTAAATCATTAAAAAGAAACCAGGCTGTTGCGCGGACAAAAGAAGATTTGTTTGAATGTTAACGGCTGTTTCAGTCCCTCAGAGTAAGAGCTCAGCCTCGGTATTGTTTTTCAATCAAATGATTAGAAGGTATGTAAACACGGTGATGAGCAGACATTGTTTTCAACTCTCCGTTAAAGACGAGCTGTGAGACGACGTGTTGTTGTGAAACCTTCATCTACTCAAACAGTTAGTCACGCTGAGACGACACGATGATCTGACGAGGCTCGTAATCAAGAGATGAGAAAATAGATTAAATAAAACCTGAACTAACCCGACAGAAAAGCTTCACACCAACGTTTATACCAAGACTATTAACTCTCACTCAACGGCAGCTATTGTGGCGTTAAGATGAAATTTATGAGATGAATGTTAAAGGTGGGATTTGTAAGAAAAGTTGTCTCACTCACAGCACAAAAATCAACTTTTCTTACAAATAGCACCTTTAAAATGCTGTTGAACATTCGCTACCACACGCGACTGATCGCACCAGGCCGAGTCAGACTGAAGCAGCTGCATCACTGTTGAATTTTGCAGCAGTGCATTTTATTTCTTATCAGCTGTTTCATTTGGAAGAGGAAGGATGTGTTTCCTCTTATCTCTAAAGGTTATAGTGTTGCTTTAAAGCATTAAACGGAAGTATTTTAGTTAAATGTCCGATACTCTCTTTTTTAAATTCTGATAGACGGAGTCAGAAATGAACGCAGAGATGAATGAATGAATGAATTGACATGATGTTTGTTTTCAGGCTGGAGGATCAGGAAGAAATACTTTTTAATCAAAAACAAAGAGCTGCCCAAGGAGAGATACCTGCTGAGCTGGGTGAGTAAAACAAAACGCGTGACACTGAAGTTCTTCTTATCGACTTCAAACATCCAAAAACAAAATATAATGTGCAGTGATTAGATAAAAATAAGTGGTTTGAGAAAATGATTTATATCGCAGCTGATAAGTTTGTTCATCTCTTCATGTTTCAGTCAGTCACAGTCTGCAAACTAATGATGAAAGTGACTTCAGTTTCTCTTCAGCGGCATTGAAACGAAGCGTTTCACCTCCTGTAACAGCAGAAAGGAGCATTTATGAAGCAGAGCTGTTTGTAAAAGAGAAAGAAAAAAGAAAAGCTTTCTCTCTTTCCTCTTTTACTTCTCTGTGACTCTTCTCAGAGTCAAGAACAAGATTTTTTTGATTTTTTTTCTAATTTCTGTTGGTGAGGGTTTGTTGAAAACAAAGGAATTTATTGTATTGCCTTGACATTCACATAATGATTAAATTTGCTTTATAATTGTGCAACTAGGTTTTTTTTTTTTTCTTTTTCATGAAACTGTAATGATCAGAATGTTTAATCCCTCATGTGTGGTTGTGTGTGTTGCAGGTGGACCTGGGTCCTGATAAATTCCTGTCAGACAAAGACCTGCAGTCAGCCATGAAGCTGCTGACCAGCCTCTCTGTACGTATGTGTGTGTGTGTGTGTGTGTTAATACAAGTTAATATTGTATACTCGTATGATTTCTGTGGATGGAGTCAAATCACAGTAACTGAGCGACTGTCATCTCGACAGAAAGCCGCGGCAGGATGATTCAGTTGAAAGCTGCCTCGAGCTGTTATCTATAATTTGCATTTTTTTTTCTATTAAGATGCAATTTTAATGAACCAGCATCTTGGCATTCAGGAAATGTCCCACATAATTAAATGAGGCAGTAGCCAAACTCTGTGATGATGCAAATAAAAAACCCAACTAAACTCCTGGTGAAGCCGACTCACAGAGCAGAGTCGTGTTAACTGTCACCTCAGCTTTTTTAAGATGCTGTAAAATCAGATATTTAAATCTCTCTTCTGATCAAACTGTATTGATTTTAATATGAATATTAACATAAGACAGACGGGCACTCAACTAAACAGATGAACATGTAATTCTAATTGATTGTGGACTGTAAAATAATCCTCCTTCTCCTCTTCAGACTCCGTATCTCTGTCCGCTGCTGTTCTCCAGCACCGGCGAGTCTTCAGCTCTGCTCATCCGACCGTTCAGTGAGAGAGGCTCTCTGAGAGACCACATCTGTAAGGTAAACTGTGTGTGTGTGTGTGTGTGTGTGTGTGTGTGTGTGTGTGTTGTAAAGGCAACAATACACTTCAGTTAAAGTGCTTGTTGGATGGCTGAGCAGCGTCTGACTCCTTCATCATCCTCCGTCCAGGTGAAGCCCAGAGAGAGTTACCTGAAGAAGTACTGCAACCCAAAGAAGAGTCAGGGCCTCGAACTGCAGCAGATCAAACAGTACGGCCGCCAGATCCTGGAGGTACACACACACACACACACACACACACACACACACACACACACACACAATAATAACACACACACACCACAAAGTGTTACCCGTCACTAGAGCAGTCTGACTGTGTGTGTGTGTGTCTGCAGGGCCTGAAGCTCCTCCATGATGGCGGTGTATTTTTCGGTCACCTGCATGCGTCCAACGTAATCGTGGATGACGGCGTGTGCCGACTGATGGACGTAGAGAACGGAATGCTGGGAGTTCCCTCAGCGCTGCGGCCCGCCTTCACTCAGCTCAGGAAGATCAACGTACGTAAACACTGAGCTCAACTGTCCTATATTGATTTTTATTGCATTTATTTTATATTTGAGTGTGATGTTCCTTTTTGTTCCCTCTCTTTCTTTCTTTTTATCTCCTGAGAGGTAGTAAATGTTTTCCATATGATTCTAAACTGATGATGATTTGTTCACCCGAGCGTGTTTCTGTGTTTGTGTCTGCAGTCCACAGAGAGCGTCGACGTCTTCTGCTTCGGACATTTACTGTACGAGATGACATACGGCCGCCCGCCAGACAGCGTCCCCATCGATCAGTACCCAGCTGTCCCCTACACATCTGTGGGTCAGTATAAACACACACACACATACACACACACACACACACACACACACACACACACACACAGATTAACATGTATACACGCAGGTGATTTCATGTGGCTTCTTTGTACCTCAGTGTTTTGACATTGTGACCTGAAGCATTGAGTTTACTGAAATGCCACTTTTCTCACACTGTAGATCTCCCTCTAGTGGTTCACTTGGGAATCCCAGAAATGGTTTTGAAAAAATATAAATGTATAAATAAGCAACATTATTCTGTCAAAATGTAGAATATTGGATTAGAATACTTCAACTAACAATATAATCATTGTTTTTTTGCTTGCGTTTAGCGCTTGTTAAAGGTTAAAGAGGTCAAATTAAAGGTCGAAAAAAAACCCTCCGAACAGGACGTGTTGGGAGGGAAGTGCAGCGCAGGGGGAGAATATTTTGAGCAGCCACGTTGAAACTGAAGTTGACAACATGCACCAGCCTGCTAATGGCTACTTCAATACCAGCCCTGGTGTCCACAGCGCCTGCTAACGTTAGCAGCATACAGTGTAAAACATTAAGCTGAGTACAGACATAATAGTGGGACTCGGAGAGCTTTATATTTCCTGAGGTGGTGCATGTTGTAAAAGGTGGCCTATAGTGTTAATGTGAGATTTATTTATGTGTGTGTGTGTGTGTGTGTGTGTGTGTGTGTGTGTGTGTGTGTGTGTGTGTTCAGTGTCAGTGCTGCAGTCCATCCTGTCCACAGAAGCCTGTAAGAGTGGGATGCCAACAGTATCGGAGCTCATACAGACACCGTGAGTTCACCTGTTTCAGCCACTTTCCTGTTGTTTTAAATGAGCACATACACACAAACAGTCCGTCTGTCAGTCAGGGACACATTTTTTCATCATGCAGTTTGTTGATCCATTCAAAACGACATTTTAAATCGACTGAAAATGCCCTTTTTTCTCTCCTTCGTGGTCTTAGATCCACATTTTCTGAACTGTCATTCATTTAACATACGATCATTAGACGAGTGGTCCCAGTGGTTTAGTGTTACGTTACTCCTTAAAGCTGAAAGACAACAGAAATGTCAGTGTCACACATCTTTACAAGAACAGACAGTGACAGTTTTGGAATTTAATTTCATTGAACATAAGCAGATGTGAAAGCGGAAGCAGAACTTAATATTTTTCATCATCTGATGAGTCACACTGTGTGATTTACAGGCTGTTCAGTGACGTCCATCTCCAACACTCAGAAAAACTCCAGATCAAGGTGAGAGGCTCCGTTTGATCCGACTGAAGAGAGTTTGTTGGTGCGTCGATAGGGTTTGCGTGAGAAGAGTAACTTATCTGACTCCGTCTCCACCCCTCCAGGTTCCCAGCAGGCTAAAAGAGGCACTGAAGACGGCGAAGGAGAGTCTGGAGAGGAGGCTGCACGAGGAGCAGAGGGTGGTGCGTCACGACTCTCATTTTACGGCCTTCTCTGGTTTTTTTTTATCTTTGAGCTGCTCAGCCGGAGACATTTAGGAGGTCATGTGGTTTCCTCAGGCCTGCATCAACAATCCACAAATCTCTATAACTCAAGTCAGTGACCTTCTAGGTGAGGTGGACACGAGGCTTTCTTCACAGGGGAGCTTTAGCTGCTTCTTGTGAAAAAGGAAAAAAAAGGCTGTGGAAAATCCTGACCACACAGTTTCCCACAACCGTATCATGTTGCAAACAAAAAATGTCATGAATGTGGAATATTTTCAGCTGGTCTTCCTGTAATGGTCACTGGATACTCCCGGAACAAAAGAGTGAAACTGCAAAGTGATAGTGAGCAATTTGAACCAAAGCAGCTGATTGCATGACAAATCACATGAGATTGTGTGTTTTGGGGCAAGAATGCTCGACTGAACAAAGTGTCTCAGGAGCAGACGAAGCATTTCAGTCTGTAAAGTGAAGCCAAAGCAGACCAGAAGGGAGGAGACGCCACTGGTTTCAAAAAGAAGTCTGGTTGTATGTAAGCTTATGAAAAAAAATGACTTCTCTTTTGATTTATTAGCTCAGTAAGCAGTTTTCTTATGAGCCTCAGTCTCTAGTCTTCTTCAACACAGCATGATGGTCTCATTTGGACAAATAATAGACGACAAAGCAGGGTACGCTTTAGCGAGTGGCTACAATTGTGATTGACAAACTGATCCAGTCATGATATCCTCCCCAGCTCAGCCCTCCTGTCCAAATATATATTCACTTCTGGCTCCTGAAAACCAAGATGACAACGGCTGTGATGCCGTAATTCCAAACTTGAGGCTTCAAAATAGCAGTCCACAAGCCAACAAGGTGACATCAAGTTGGTTTACCTGATTTCACCTGCTGAAATGTACTAAAAGCCGGCAGGACAGGAAATGTTGTGAGTGAGGTTGTAGGCAGTGGATTTGGGAGCTCGCGTTGCTTACAGGCTGACAGCAGCAGTCCACACAGATGTTGATTACACAAGATATATGTACCTTTGTATAGAGGATAAAGTCGTGTTTTAATGTTTGATTGAAGCTCCACCAGCACAGGAGGCTGACCAGAGCTCAGTCCCACCACGGCTCAGAGGAGGAGAAGAAGAGGAGGAAGATCCTGGCGAGGAAGGTAGGAAAGAGTCTCCCACACACACAACAACAATAGAAATCAACCTCACGACGTCTGAATATCAAGATAACGTGTTGGCTGATTGCTGGTCAGTTCTGCAAGAAGACTGATTATTTTAAAAGGTATTCAACAACTTGAGATCTAAATGAACGTTATCAGCACCTGTGTGGCTAAGACTCATGGGATATGTTGTCAGATTAGTTAACTCTGTACCGTGAAGTGAAATGTGTTTAATGCACATGTCTGGTGGAGACTTCAGCTCTACAAGTTTACTAGAAGAACTACATGTATCTGCATGTTCGCTAAAGTGAAGTAGCAATACAGTGAAGTCTGAAACAAAGTTGTGTGTTTGTCTTTGCAGAAGTCCAGACAGTCGGCGTATGAAAATGAAGAAGACGTCTCCGTCAGAAACAACAATAACTCTGGTACGTCCCTGCTGTCACTCACCTCTACAAATACTTCCACTCTTCAGTTATTGAGTTAGCCAGATAGCAACAAGCTGAAGCTAATTAATTGGCCAGTTAGCCTGGTAGGTCAGCGGTGCATGAAGAGATGGAGCGAGTGCATTAGAGCCGAGCAGCTGACTTCCAGTTTATCCCTCAGCTATCTCAAATCAAGATAAGATGATTTAATCATGGAGCTCTTCTTGACTTTCCAGATTTAATCGCACTAAATAGATCAGATTCTGGTAGCAGGAGTTGTGATGCGAAAAAGAAACTGACACCAACATTGTTTACATCCATGTTTGCTAGCATGCTAGTTGCGCTGCCTCGTCATCAGGACTGGATCTACTTTTGCTGCGACAGCATGATTGATGTTTATTTTTCTGTCTGTCTTCAGGTTCTGGAGCCAGTTCTCCACCCACATGCCCATCATCCCCCACTCCCCCGTCCACCACAGGTATGGCTCTCTGTCTGTCTGTCTCTCTGTCTCTCAGTGTGGGACAGAACTGCACAGACTGTTTAGCTCCCCTCTGTGTTGAGAAGTGTGTCTTGGCACGTTGCCCGGATCAATAACAGCATCTTTATCTTCAACCCTGAATTTCTGCCCTCACTTGTCGTGTGAAATTTGCTTGTGTGATGATGAAGACTAATTATTGAACTTGACCTGTCTGTCTCTGTTTCTGTCTCTGTCTCTGTCTGTCTCTTCACCTCCTCTCTGGTCGCGTGATTTTAACTGGTTTTCAGACAGGTATCTGTCTCGGTTATAGCAGCGTGTCTCGTTCACGTTTTTGTGTCTTTAGCTGGCTGGACGCAGGATGGGAAACACTGATGTTTGGTTTCATATTTTAAAGTCTACGTCTGGTGATACTCCAGACTGAAGTTTTGACAACACGCTGACGGGAATGCAGCATCAGTTTCCCACCCTGATATTAGGACATTACTAGTGTCTCCTCCTCTTCTCTCCTCTCCTCTCTCCTCTACTCTCCTCCTCTCCTCTCTCCTTGTCTCCTTGTCTCCTCCTCCTCTTTGTCCCGGTGATACTGTGTGTAAATGCTGATTGGTCCACTGAACAGATAACTGTCATCTCCCTCTCTCTCTTCTTCCCGTGCTGTCTCCACCATAGAGCATGCTCCATTCTGACCGTGTCGTTGGGTAAAGTAAAATGTCGATTTATAATGTCGATGTCGATGATGATGATGATGATGATGATGATGATGATGAAGGCCTCTGGCGGTTTTTAAAGCTGTCGTACACCCTCGTTTCCCGGCAAGCTCCCGGTCGCAGAGACCTGCCAAGTGCTTACGATCCAGTGATGACAGATAGACTGACTGGAAAAACTGATGGCGTGAGATCACAAGCTCGTGTTATTGATCCCAGTCAGACAGCAGTGCAGGGCGAAATTAGAGCTTTCCCTAAACTAATAAGCCGACCCGTAAATCCGTCTTCACGTCTCAGAAGTGAAACTCTGAGGGATTCGTAGACACGGAAAAGTGTTGAAACTTGCGTAAGAACATTTTGTTTGTTCATTTTTGTGGCTGTTATCAGTATTTGGGAATTTAAACTTATTTTGTAATCAGTTACTGAATACAAATCACATATTTTATAGACAGATATCAGTGTTGGCATATATGTTATATATGTTATATGTACAATACACACTGATATGAAACTTTTTGTTTTGTACACATGATGTTGCATTAAAGATGCCCGGTTGGTTTATGATTTATTAAATTAAAAAGAGTACTCTTCTGGTGCTGTGATGTCATTTTGGAAAACAAACTTTATACTTAAACTTAACATTTTCTGTCTCTGTTACAATATAGTGCTGAGTGAGACATTTTACAGTGTAGAAACAAGAAAATAAACGTGTCAGTGTTCTCTGGTGGACAAACTACTACTCGTTCTGCCATCTTAACATTATAGTATATTTAGAAGATGTCGCCCGACATTGTTTGAGGATGATTAAGTAGCAATGAGTCGACGTGAAGATGCCGGATGAGCTCTGAAGTGAAGACGCTTCTTCTCTGAATCAGTCCGTCTCTGCTTGCCTGGGACAGGGTGAACGCACATCTTTATAAAAACCTCACAATCTGCAATGACGTCCAAAAACTTCACACACAGTCCAACTGATTCAGACCCGCTGTTCTCATTGGAGATTGTGATCTGTCCTTTCTGTCTGTCTGCTCGGTCAGTCGGTTGAAGCATGTCTGTTCCTGTCTGTTTCGTCTGCTTGTTTGTCTGTTTTTTGGGGGACGGGTGTCACGGTGAAGACACAGATTATTACTCTTCTCCCTCCACTATTATCCTTCTGGGAATATCGGTTTCTTTTTACATTTTTATTTCACTTTTTCTACAGTCGACTGAACCCTTCGGTCAATATTCAGTTATTAGTCTGACCACGATGATCTGAACCAACCAGATCAAACTTGTTTGCACTTGTTGTGGTGTCTTTGCACTGCCAGGTTTGAATTTTTGAGCACTGATGACGATTTTATGAGATCTGGGCCAATATTTATCATCTGTGTCAGACTAGAATCAGTCCTAACTGGCCAGACAGGTTTGTTTTTTTTCTTCTTTTAGGACGAAAGAGTAAAACAATTTGGTTATGATTAAATACTCTTGGTCACCGACATTGTGCAGGATGCAAAATGAGAAGAGCAACATCTTTCTCCTAACAGCAGGGAAAACACTGTCGTTTTTTCGGTGTATTCTTGGAACACAGAATGTGAATCAGGTGTAGGTGAGTCTGTAGGTGCAGTGACGGCATGTGATCGCAGATCTGAGCCCAGATTTCACATGTGATTGTGAAATGTGGCCACGGCTGAGCTCTGATCTGATCACACAGGTCTCGCTGAAGGTGAAACTGTGGACGAAGAGTCGCAGTCAGAAACCCTGAAGGTCACTGTGGCTGCTTAATGTAATGAAAGTCTGTTCCACATCCATCCTGGAGATCATCTGTCCCCGCTGCAGCTTCTGTAATTGTTAAAATCTTCTAATGTGGTCACCACATCCAGTAGAAAACATCATCTTCAAACACGTTAGTTATCTCTGCAGTGACACGTTCCTCCAGGTTCGGTGACCATCTGTCAGACTGACGGATGTCCTTTCATTACGCTGCAGAAGCTTCACTGTGCAGTCAGACAGAAGGTGGCGTCTGTGGACTCCAGTCGCAGCTTTTGACCTCTGCTTTACCTTCATATTGGAGCTTCACAACATATTATTTCGCTGCCTGCAGCCGCTGGGTTACTGGGGTTCAGTTTGGGATGCAGAATGGCACAGTTGAATATAGACATGAACCAGGTTTAGGTTCAATTCACCATCAGTTATCTCTGTCGCCGAAGAAGCAGCTCATTAACCAGGACACAACGCCGTTATTGTGAATCTGTCAAGATCACTATTGTTGTTGGATGATAGATTGTCCCAATTGTGATAAATGACATTGTTATTTTAAGACTATTTTATTTCAGTAATCTAAAGACTGTATCATAGCATAATACTGCAAGAACAAGGAGAGATGAGCTTTTAATTCTTATATGAAACAAATGTTAAAATATCATAAATAAAGATAAAAGATAAATAAAACCACAGAACTAAAACAGTAAATTTAAAGGACAATATCAGCGTCGGCCAACATAATCCAGGTCATGTTCATATATCAATAAATCGATAAGATATGTACGATTACTTCATGATTTAATCATTGTGACAGGGCTCAGTCTCAGAGGACGCTGCTGGTAGAATCTGAAGCTCTCTGATTGGCTCATTCTGTTGCCGGGCAGCTGTTGGTGAGGTGAATTTAGAGGTTGAGTCTCTTTAGGTGAAAATTCACGTTTTGGATCAATGTCATCTAAATAGTCTAGAACTCTGATTTAATTTCTCCTCCTTAGCAACAGCTGCTGAGGCTCATGGGTAATGTAGTTTTCAGAGGTTCTACACCAACCAAAAAAAACAGAGGAAACACTTAAACATAAACAAATGTAAATGTATTTACTGCAGGAACCACTGGGCCTTTTGTTCAAAACACTGAAGAACCCAAATTAGAAGTTGGGTTGTAACTGATGGTGGATTGAGTTCAGCCTGGACGCTGATCTGCAGCTGCTGGTTACACAAAGATGATCGTTTTCCGGAAAACGTCTCTCTTTAGAATCCACACTTTGTCTTAAGTCAGCCTTTATAAAGGGTTCATAGGTCGTAACTGATGGCTTCAGCAAAAAGTAATAAATAGATTCCTGATGCTTTATAAAGCAGATATGAAGCAATTAATCATTAACAGGCTGAAGAACGCCTCCTCATACTCCTCCAGCCTTCACTCAGTCTAAAAGTGTATCTGTGTGACTCAATGATTCATTATTTTAGATGTCCATCTCTCATTAAACGTCTATAAAGCCGCTTAGAAATCAAAGAGTAAAAATAAGGTTTTACTTTCCAGAACCTGCCTGAAACATCAGGTCTTCAGGTTCTCTTCAGTATCAAACTATTAGAACCTCGCTAATTTGGCAGAAAAGTACATTTCATGGTGTCGGTTTTTAAGGATTTTTACAAAACTTTCTCCTCCGTCAACCTCAAGTGGATCTCTGCATCACTTCCCTTCTAGATAAAAGCTACAGAGCAACTGGAGCAAACTTCACTCTTAAACAACACATCAGCATTTATTACTGCAGATGAAAACTTTTACTGTTTAGAGAATAGAAACGACCCCTTACCTTTAATAATGACTTGAGTATGAATGAGGTGTCTTTGAAAGCCTGGTAATCTCAAAGCAGTTCTTATTAATGTCTCATAACTGATTTATGAAGCATCAGTAAACTCTCTATTAGCCGTTAATTAGTTAAGCCATTAGTTAAAACCACTTTACAAAGGGTGACTTATTGTAAACTAGTTGCTCATGTAAACACAGATGTCATGGCGCTGTACTGATCCCGTTACTGACGGTCAGCAGCCTCATGTTTACTCTTTAGCCAGTGACTCGCTGTGACGTCACTTCAGAGTAAAACTACGACACGTTGTGAATCAGTCGACCAGTTTGAAGCGTCTTTGTGCAGCCAGCTCCTGGAGAATCTGTCACCAGAAACCAGTCGTGTTGTCGTCTCACACTCCCGTCTTTTGGTTCTTCTCTCTTCCATCCAGGAGCCCAGACTGCTCCTGCTCCCCCTCCTCCTCCGCCTCCTCCTCCCCCTCCTATGCTGAACTCCTCCTCCGGCCCCCCTCCTCCTCTGTCCTCCCCCGACGGAGCCGGAGGAGGCCGCTCCGCCTTGCTGAGCTCCATCCAGGGCTTCAGTAAGGGCAAGCTGAAGAAGGCCGAGACCACCGACCGCAGCAAGCCCATCATCTGACCCCGCCCGCCTCCGCGACCCGCCCTCGACTGGGAAACTGTCACTACGGCAACATGACCGACCCGCTGGTTCTGCACTGTGGTCCGGACCGGTTCACGTCGTCGCTCCTCGAGATGTGAAAAGGAATCACTAACAAAAAAACAAAAAAAATCCAAGTACCATTTTAGTTTTTATTGCTTTTTCTGCTTTTAAATTTTAAAAAATCTGTTGCTGTGGTGAGAGAGACGAGAGGGAGGCTGTCGCAGTCGGACCTCTTCAAGAACTCTGGACAATCGTTGGCACCTTGAAGGTTTGTCTTCTCTGACTGCTGTGTCATCAGAAGGCAGCCACCGGGCTCCAGATGAAAAAAAGGTGGTAAACTCTAATCTGAGTGTGGTGAGCTTTTCTGGTTGAGGTGCTGCTTCAGCAGGCGGCCCGCTGGTTTTTTTCTGCTTTATAAAAGTGGCTGTTGGGAAATCGAACTTTTGGAGCCGGCTGGATGATGAGGTTGGATTTCCTGGATCCAAAACTCGAACTTCAGTGCTCTGACACTGTCATGGCGCTGTACTGATCCCGATCCTGATCCTGGAGCAGCAGTTAAATCTTTTCGTCTTTGAAATCATCCCCGAACTTTAACACTCGAGGTTCTGCTGGGACCGTTTGACTGCAGGACTGAAGTGACAAAGAACTCCAGAAAATCAACAGAGCTACCCTGCAAAAAAATGTACCATTATTAAGTCATTTCTGTCTATAAATCAGCTCCAAAAACATTATTTTCTTGAAAATTGAACATCCGTAAATTTAAAGGTACTAGAAGGAACTTTTAACTGGTTATGAAACAGTTTATTGAATACTGAAGCCTCTCTATGACCGAAAAAAGCAAACGAGACCATCAGCGAGGGGAGCAGATATTTCTGTGCGAGTATTGTAGTTATTCTTGATGCCTGTCAGTCACGACTTGTAAAATCGAAGTGCTGAGGATCTATTAAGAAGGAAAGAACAGATTAAACTCAAGAACCAATTTAAAACAAAAAGAAAGTTCCTTGTAGTAGCTTTGATAAAACACGTCACATCTTGAAAAGAGAAAAATGAGGACGGTCGCTGTATTGAAAACAAGAAAAGAAATATTCAATAATATTCACGTGCAAGATTTATGTTTTTGTTTGAAGAAAATACGACTCAAATTATAGACAAAGGTGACTTAATAAGATGGATGTTTGTTGCAATGTGTCACAAACTGTCTCCACAGTCGTGGTGTTGTCGTGAGACGTCCTGATCGGTCGGCTGTAGATAAAACCCGAGCAGCTCGGCAGCTGTTTCAGACCGAAGCTGAGCGCGAACAGTTTGCACGAGGTCGAGTGCAAAACGAAGAGCAGCACATAATACTACAAAGCAGCTAACCGCCAAGTGTGTTTCCAACCATCGTGGACATGGTCTTTTTTTTTTTGCACATAATAAAACTGAGGGG
>CAEMYA010000287.1:778117-793251 GCA_903131615.1 Diplodus sargus | reverse complement strand
TAAAAAAAAAAAAAGAAAACACTGCAAAAAACTGTTTACGCTTGGCGGAGGTGGAAAAGTTGGAACTTAGATGAAAACAAAACCCGACTGTGTGACGGACGAATTGTAACTTACGTTTAAACATCCGCTCAGTCTTCTACTAAAGAAACTAAAACTGGCTGCAGATGAAAACCTCAGATCTGTGTGGAGCGCTGAGGAGTCTGTAATTATTACATGAGACAAACAGAAATTTCACGTTTCCATCATGTTTTCCACCATCTCCAGTTTGACTCCTTCAACGATGTCTTCTCCGTCTGCAAAGGGTTTAATGGCGCCAACTGTTGATTTGATGCTCCCAATACTCGCTTAACAGCAGCGGATAGAAAAGGCGCGTTAATCCACATTTTCCTTTGCCAGTTTTTCTGGAAATGTGTTCATCATTCGCGCTACATTTGGATGGAAACTTTGACGAATGGGATGTAAACAATCATAATATAAATCTTCTTACATCTCGTCCTCTCATTCTTTATTTGTTTTTTAAAATTCTAGTTCCGGTAGGACTGGAGAATACGACTTACTGCTAGAAGCCAGAGAAGCACAACAAGTAAATACATTTTCCACCATTACAGCGAAATTGTCTCCATCATACCTTCGGCCTCGCATCAGTAAGAGGACGCGTGTTGTTCCAGTTCGATTTTAGGCTGAACTTTGGCTGCTAAACGTGTGCGTGCAGCTGCTCTCTCCATTGGGAAATAATGTCCTCGCTCTACGCGATGTCAAACTTGCACTTTCGGTGTGAAAGCCTGTAAGACACAGATTCTGGTCTGACGTCCGTTCTGTCCCAGATCAGAGCGACACGGATCCAACAGCGACGAGCCGCTCAGCTCTGATTGTATTAAGGGTCTGAAATTAATCAGAATTAATTTGTTTTCTCCACCAACCAAAAATGTAAAACCTACATTTTGGTATTTTTACCGGTGGCAAGTGACTAAAAGTACCAAAATGTAGGTTTTAGATTTTCAAAAAACAGAATTAAATTACATTATTCCACATGCAGTTGACCCAGACAGCTGCTTTTTGCATGTTTGGGCCGTTTAACTTTAAAACATTTAATACATTTTTTAGACTTCCTTCGTTCCAGGCAGCCGTTTGTTTTGCTTCAGTAATTTCTCTGGAAAGAAAAAAACTGGCCAAGAATTGAAATTTGCTACAGAGTGAAAATCCGTCACAGTCGCACATTCAGTCAACATTACTTTTACAGTCATGTGGTCATTGGAAGTTTCCTGTAGGATTGCATTACACAATAATCATGATTTACAAGTGTTGAAGAGCAATATTTCGTCATGCCCAGAATGTTTGAGGTTTATCAACTCACTGATGAAAACACTCATATTAATGTTGAGTATTTTTTCAGTAGAAAAATTAAAAGGAAGAAGCACAAGACAAAACAAAATGAGGAAGCGCAGTCGGGCTTTAAAAGTTCCGATTTGTTATGTTCGATAAAAAATACATTTTAATAGCAAAGAAACCTTTTTCTCTCTGCAGCATGTTTCATATTTCATAGAAGCTGAATTCATTGGCGCCCTTGAAAGAAGAACATCAGTCACATCTGGGTTATCAGAGACGTGATGTGTTTACTGTTCAGTGTTTAAGTCTGACAGCAGACGTACGAATAGTTACACATCCTGGTAACTTTGATAACGTCCGCAGAGCTCAGTTAACCTTCATTTGACAGCTGTTGAGGGTTAATTTCAGACCCTTATCCTGTTGAGTCCTGTTATTATTCGTAAGTGTTTTGCTTTTGTTTTAATTGTTTTGTATTTTTAATGTTTGTCGTTGTCACAGAGCTGAGATTCCTTTATTTTATTGTGCCATATGGATCCTCGTGCCTATGGAAATCTGAATGTTTTTTGTTTGTTATATTGTATGTGACAATATCTGTAACCACATCATCGGTATGTTTGAAGCTCTGTCTGAAGAAGATGTTAACACTTTAGCATGCAGGATATTGTGACATGAAAAAAAAGGCTTTTTACCCAAAATGATTCCCGTAAAAGTGTGTGTGAGCAGCCGTGAAATGTCAGGGTAGAAAAACATGATCACAGGGTCGCCAGGATCTACTTTATTGACAGCGGAAGCAGCAGGAGCAGATTGTCTGATCTTCTTTATTTCATGTGTCTCAGCTCTCATGAATCCCACCCGCCTGTGATCACCTGACATGCTGCGTGCTAAAGTGTTAGCCTCTGTAGCAGACAGCGCTGCTATTGGAGCAGATTTTGTTGTGAATCTTGAGTTCAGGGGAATTTTTTCCGCCTGATCATCCCGATCACGACAGTCCAAGTTTTAGCACTCGGAGCTCGTTTTTTTAACGACTGCTCTTTGCCGAAATCGTTTGTTTGTATTGTTCAGTGCAATCCGGTCCAATGCGATGGTCTTGAATGGTCATTAAATTGTATCAGAATGTTTCTCTGCAGCACTTTAACCCATGAAAGACAATTCCAGATGTTTGTTTGTGTTTGTGAAAATGATTAAAAGATTAAGTTCAGACTTCCAGAGAAAATTGGTATTAAAAAAAAACACACTCTTCTTCAATGTTCTCAACCAATAGATGCATCAAATGTTTTATCCCAATGTCACCTTTAGGTAAAATCATCTCCTCTACTTTTAATGCAGCTGCAATTATCCTCATCACCATTGTTGAAATAAAAAATAGCGAGCCTGCTGTGATGACATGATAACTGTATCAACCGAATATTTGAATAAAAATGGTTCAGGAAAGTTGAGAGTAAGTTGTGTTTATTGCAAAAACTGTTTTTTTGTTGTTGTTTTTTTTTCAACCAACCTTGAAAATATGGAAGGTTAAAAATACCTAAATAAAATCAATTGTGTACAATGTTCTGACAATTTATTCATGATCAGTCAGAGTTCTTACAACTTATTATTCGATCATTATGACCATGAGTTATATTAAATATTTTTGAATTAATGGAAATATTCCAGCAGTAAGACAAGTGGAAAGTGAATATGTTGAATCAACAATGTATATTTTCCATGACGAAAAAACCTTGACATGTTCAGGTTTATAGATTAAATCATTTGAAAGATTGTCTTATATCTTTGTGTTTGATTTTTCTAGCGTTTTGTCTTAAAGGCTTTAAAAAGAAGACAAGATGGAGAATGCAACTAGTTGATCTGGTCAGCTCTGATCTTTTCTATATTGTATGGTAAATTATTCTGTCAGTAATTTATTAACATTAACATTATTTCTTTATAATGTAGAGTTTTGATTGTGAAAGTTGTTGGAGATTTAGTACTTTTTTGTTGTTTAAAGTTGTGACCTGCATTAATGAGGCACCAGTGCGTAAATGTTTTCATGCATTTATGGTGAAACGGTTTCAAACTCTATTAAGATTCAAATAGTTTTTATTATGTGTCTCAGAATTAAAGTGGGCTATTACTACTGCACAACAAAATGAAAACAAATCTTCCATTCTATACTATTATATTATTTTATAAACAAATAGTCAAATCAAAATTCAAAGTGAGTTGATTTAAGGAGCAGTATTTCTTAAAATAATGTCTTCAGAGGTTCTCCAGTAGACGAGGATCAGACTTTAGCAGGTTCATTTTAGTCAACATTCAGCCACATCAGTGCTAATTTCACCTGCATTGGTCAGCCAGATGTGTAGTATTCTAATACAGTTTTCCCATCAGGGTAATCGTTAGCTTCCACTTACTGTTAGCAGCACAAGCAACATCATTTTAAGCTTGGTAACTGGATTTTTTCACATCTGCATCATATAAGCTGCTACACATCTGGTTTAAAGGCAAACGTTTATCTGACTCTATATTAAAAAATCTTAATTTTCCAGTAATTCTTTCATTAGTATTTTTACCTTTGTCATTGTTACTTTTAATGTATTTTTGCTGGGGGCAGATTTGGTCTTCCTTACATGAAGGCAGCTCAGGACGATGTCCTTGGCTTCTGTTTCCTTTTTTCACCCTTTGGCTGTTTACCCCGCCCCCGTCTCAGCTGAGCCGCTGTGATTGGCTCTCTGTTATGACACGTTCCGACCGATTTGTAAACCGCAGCTGTGATTGGTTGAAATCGCTCGATCTCAGTAGAGTCTCCGCCCCTTCCCCGGCAGAGGACAGGTTCAACATGGCTGCGTCCCTGAGGTGCTTTCTCCGCACAGGAAAGGTATGGGATAATTGAAGAAACTGTCCTATGTATCATCATTCTGTGTTTGTTAATGGTTAATATATTTTACAACGTCTCTTTGTGTCTCGACAGAATGCCGTGTCGGCTCTGCAGCGGCGGGAATTTCACAGGAGTCTTCCGGCCGCTGTGCAGGTCAGTGTTAGCAGCTAGCAGGCTAACTTTAGCTAAAGCTAACACTCTCAGCTGTTTTTGCTCTCTATCTGTTTAAATAAGTGGTTACAACCAAAGAGTTAAATGTCAAAGCGCAGTTGGCAGTGGTTATTGTCAGTGGATTCCTTGTTGGAGTAGGTAACGATTCATTTTAAGAGTTCCTGCTGTTGTCCGGTCACTGAGCAGAGATGTGGGCTGTCACATCATGTTAACCTGGCGACTGGTAGCAACAGCAGACATCAAGACAAAAAGAGAAAGATTAGCTTTCCTGTTCAATACAATGTATATTATTTTCTCTACTAATTATTAGTGATAATCATATAACGGTAATGTTAACAATTAGTCACTTAATTTTCAGTATTTGTAAGATTATTGAGGATTTTGCTCCAGTTTTTTTGTGTATTGACACTGTGGATGACACTTTAAGGTCACAGACAACAAAAAAACAAATAAATTATAACCTGGGAATTTTTTTGACAAGATTCAAAGTCTTTATTGTCACATAAAGAGATAAACAAGGTGTCAGTTCAGGGACATTCGTTCGTTTATACTGTTGAATCAGAATCAGCTTATTGGCCACATTTGTTTACATGTACAAGGAATTTCACTCTGTTTTTACTCAGTGCATTACACACGAGTAGACACAGTTATAAATGAGGACAACATAAAACAATGATTTAGTTTAAAGCGAAATGAAAGAGAAACCTAGAACATCTTTATATCTTTAGTATCGACCCTGGATGACCAGTATATAATTAATGATATGCACCCTTTTTTTATTTTTATTAAGAAAGCAACTTTCCCTTTAATTACATTTCTTATTGACATATTTATGTGGAATTGTCACTCAGGACAGCTTGAATAAAGTCTGCACACATTGGAAATGTTGTACTAACTTTAAAAAAGGTTGTGCAGACTTCACTGATTGGACATCTTCACCTGTGAAAGACATGAGGGCGACCTCTGTACTGTGGGCGACAGGAGTGGATCTGTACTGACTGACGCTGTTGTTTTTTTGTCAGGTGACAGTCCGTGATGCCCTTAACCAGGCGATGGACGAGGAGCTGGAGAGGGACGAGCGTGTGTTCCTGTTGGGTGAGGAGGTGGCCCAGTACGACGGCGCCTACAAGGTGAGAAGACGCTCAGTAGAAGACAACTTAACTTATCCCAACTCTTCCTCAACTAATGCTGAGATTCAAACTAGCCTTTGATAAGACAAGATGTGGGGCAGTGAAAGAATCTTTGGTCACAGTTCTACAGTTTATTACATCTTCGTTGTTATTGCTGTAGTTTTGTCCCTCATTTGTATCTACAGTAACATTGTACTCTCAAAGAAGATCACTAAAGATAAGCCCAGCAAGGTGGGAAATGCAAGCAGTCAGAATTAGACAAACATTACTTTATAATACCCTGTCTGTGTGTGTGTGTCTGTGTGTGTGTGTGTAGGTGAGCAGGGGTCTGTGGAAGAAATATGGAGACAAACGCATCATCGACACCCCGATCACAGAGGTGAAACTCTCTTCACATTCTCTGTTGTAAACTGTGATAGCTTTGTGATCCAAACCCTCTTTCAGAGAAACTTTTCTCAGCTGTTAACCTCTCTCTCTCTCTCTCTCTCTCTCTCTGGTACAGATGGGTTTTGCTGGAATCGCTGTCGGAGCTGCCATGGTGAGTTTCTTTTTATCCACATGGCAACATCGTTTACTAGGTCTCTGTTACTGTTACTGAGCAGACCTGTGAACTATACTTGACGATTTATTTATTACAGCTCAATGAATAAATACCTATGTTGTAACAAAACACAAATATACATTATTTAAAAAAAGATGACATGGATTTCTCATCAAACCGTTGTCTCCCTCAGGCCGGCCTGAGGCCCATCTGTGAGTTCATGACCTTCAACTTCTCCATGCAAGCCATCGACCAGGTCATCAACTCTGCGGCAAAGACCTACTACATGTCCGCCGGGCTTCAGTCGGTGCCCATCGTCTTCAGAGGACCTAACGGAGCATCAGCAGGCGTTGCTGCACAGCACTCGCAGTGCTTCGCTGCGTGGTGCGTTCACTTACACCTGATGCTGTTTATTACTTTCACTTAGCACTGAATACTGTGTGCAGTTTCCTCTATAGTAGTTTTATCACAACATATTCCTGGAGTTTTGTCCACCATTGTCTCAGTAAGTTTATGAGCTGAGATCTGTTAAAGGAAAGTCAGACGGGTCAAGAGACATTAAATAGTTAAACAATCAAGTAGACAGAGAGTCACAAAGAAAGGATCCTGTCCTTCAATGGTGGAAATAGTCATTGAAGTGACAGTATGTGATGCTGATGTGACGGTCCTGTTATCAATGGTATGTGTCTCTACAGGTACGGTCACTGTCCAGGTCTGAAGGTTGTGAGTCCCTGGAACGCAGAAGACGCCAAAGGTCTCCTGAAATCAGCCATCAGAGACGACAACCCCGGTAAGACACCACACTACAGCTGACCAGAGGTTACATTAGAGTGAGACAGAGAGAGAAGCCCTGAGGAGAGACGGAGACAACAGCTTGCTCGTGGGTTGCTAGTTATCTGTCAGTTGTCATTCTTCCTGTCTCAAGCAACAGGAAAAGCTTTGGTTCATTTCAGTGTAACTTTAGCTGAAAGCTCATGTTTCCATCTGGGAGAAACTGATGCAATTACACAACTTCAACACCTGGCTTAGAATGCATCTCAAACAACCCCAAAGCTGTCTTGAAAATTTCCACTTTTTTAATTCTGGATAGCTATCTGATCAGCCCCAGCATCCGTTAAGTGACTACGTTTAAATTGGATCTATCTCAATGTGTGTGTGTGTGTGTGTGTTGCAGTGGTGTTCCTGGAGAACGAGCTGATGTACGGTGTTCCCTTCGAGATGTCAGAGGAGTCGCAGTCCAAAGATTTTACCATTCCCATCGGCAAGGCCAAGGTTGAGAGACAAGGTGAGGCTTGATGGAACCAACATGACAACCTCACTGTGATGAAGGGAAGATTCACACAACGACAGACTGATTGTAGATCAGAATAATTAGGTCTGAACTACTCTCTACTTCTTCTCCTTTCTGTGCTTCAGGGACTCATGTCACTATGGTCACTCACTCTCGGTATGTCAGTCACTGCCTGGATGCCGCGGCTGTCCTCGCCAAGGAAGGAATCGAGTGTGAGGTAGAGGAACGAACACGCCTGTAGTTATGTGACACAAAATATCTTTGCTCAACAGCCTTTTAACTACTTCCTGTGCCTCTTTGTGTCAGGTGATCAACCTGCGGACAATCCGTCCTCTGGATGTCGAGTGTATTGAGACCAGCGTGATGAAGACCAACCACCTGGTGACGGTGGAGGGCGGCTGGCCTCAGTTTGGGGTCGGAGCTGAGATCTGTGCCAGGGTCATGGAAGGTAACTGCTGACTTTTTTATACTTTGATTATTGCTGCTCTGTCCTGATTTACATGCCTACTGTTTGTCTGAAGGACAAAAAGCTTTGATTTAATGTTTCTCACAACTTAATCGAAAACAGGAAAGAACACCCGCAGAATATTTAGGGAAATGTATGTAGCACCTTGTGGTATCTCTGAAAACAGCTCTGAGTGGAAAGTTCAAGGATATTTTCTATTTTCGCTTTGGCTGCATCACTGATCCATTGTAAAACATGCATCACTTGGGGCGACCTTGTAGCTGGAGTGTGTGCCCCGTGTTCTGAGTCCACAGCAGCATTTTGCTGCATGCCTTCTTCTCACTAATTTATAGATCAACGCAGACTGTTTTTTCTAAAGCAGGTTTTGGTAAAGCAAATTTCAGAGAAACACCGGACAGATGGCACGCTAGTTGTGCTGGTCATTTTATCCCCTCGAGTCTTTCAATTTTTTTCTGTACCTCTGTTGATTTTCAGTGTGTGATTGGCTGCCAGTAGACTGACCAAAAGGCTTAACCTGGAATGTGTTGATTTGCAGATTTAGTTATGACATACAACTCCCCTATACAAAGTCTTTTTTTTTCCAGAGAAAAAAACAAATTTCTTTTCTGTTTTTTCTAGAGAAAAAAAAATGACTTTTATCAAAAAAAAAACTAGTTGTTTTTTTTTCTAGAGAAAAATTAATTCATTATTTTTTTCTTGAATATGAGCAGTGTTTTTTTCCTCAGGAAAGAGTTCATTATTTCTTTAGAATAAAAGTCTTTATTTTTTCTTAAATGTCACTTTTTCCAGAGAAGAAATGACTTTTTATTTTCTCGAGGGGGAAAAAAAAATCTAGAAGAAAAACCTAGAATGTCTTCATTTTTAGATTTAGTTATGAGGTACAATTCCCCTTGAAAAGTTGTTTTTTTTCACGTATCAAGACCAGTTAAAAAAATTATTTTTTCACACATCGAGACCTGATAAAAACTGTTTTTTCAGCAGTGAGATTGTAGAACATTTGGGAATTAAGGGGCACTAAAATACAATTGTAAACTTCCTGTGTGTGTTTTCAGGACCTGCTTTCAACTACCTGGACGCCCCGGCCACCAGGGTGACGGGCGTCGACATCCCCATGCCGTATGCCAAAATCCTGGAGGACAACAGCCTGCCGCAGATCAAAGACATCATCTTCTCCGTCAAAAAGACCCTCAACGTCTGACACACACACACAGACATGCTAGAATCCTCTTTGTCTTGTTCACACAGACATTGAAAACATTTGAACCATGTGTAAATACAGCCAAACGGGTCCTTTAAAAACGCTCCAGATTAATGTTTCCAACCAGATGTTGGAGAAATAAGCGCACAGCTGTCTATCTGCACCCAGAGCGGTGGACACACAGGGTTCGGTCAACTCGCAGACAAACTTGACTGAACTCTGTGTGCGACTTTGGCTGCTCTTTCCACTCCCCACTCTTCAAAATTGCTCTTTCCTGTAGGCTTTTCTGTGTTTCTAAGGATGTTTGGTAACAACAAAACTGCTGAGTGGGCTCAAAACAATGTCAGGATTGGATCAGTGTGCAGGTTTGTTGTGTAAAGAATCATGTTTCTTCACCCCAGGGCATCTCTGACACCACAATGCTTAATTTATAACAGTATTTTGTGACAGTTTACCTTTTTCAAAAAATTGCAGCTTATTTGGATGTTGCACTCGACCATATTGCTCAGTGTGCAACATTTTATTCGGATATATTTAGATGCCAAGCCTTTTTAATTTTGTTAAATGAAAACATGGGTCAAAAGTGTTTTCATTCCACAAACTTTAGTATTGAGAAAAGTTCTCAAGCTGACAAAACATCTAGTGAAAACTGATTTCTGACTGAGAACATGTTGCTGAAAAGTAAAGTCCTGATTTGTTCCTGTGCTCTCAAATTTAAACTTGCAGACTAAATTTCTCAGTAGTTTTGTTGTCTATCAACTCCAACATATTTCTAACCCACAAAAACATATTGTATAGGCAGTCGATTCACTTACTGTAATTCCTCTCACTGACTCGGGTTCATCTCTAAAAGCAGCAGTGAAGTAGAACGGGCCGGCTGAGTGCTGGAGGTGGAGTGTGGTCGGGAATATTTATTGTAGCTGCAGCAGCTCTGTGGATGTTTTTGTTGCTGTAAATGAATCTGTTACGGGAATAAAAACCTTTCAGTCCTTCACGATGCTTCATTCATTGAGTTTTCTTTCGGTATCCTTCCTGTTTTGTGTCTTTAGTTGGTCAAGTTTTTGATCAGGATGACACTGTTACAAGCTGGTATTTGTATTGCTGAGGTCACAAACGGGGTTAGTTTAATACACTACAATAACTAACCTGATATCAGTGGTCTATAGACAAGCCAGAACCACAGTGGATGACCTGCCTCTGAAATAATGCTTGTTAATGGTGAGCAGGAGCAGAAACTGAGCCAGTGACAAATAAGACAACACGAGACGAAGCCTTAAACATATTTATTGGCAAACCTTCACAGGAAGTTGCAGAGATCTGATGATCTGCATCAGAGCAACAGTCAGAAAACACATCCATCCTATCTGCTGAAGAAGAAGCTTTGAGGAACTCAAAGAACAAGCTCTCGTTACAAATCAAACTATATTACACGTTTCCTCGTTCAGAAACTTTCAACAGTCTGACCAGGAGAGAAAAGTTGAGGGAAGTGTTGGAATTATTCAGTGAACACAACAGGACAGTTTACACACTTTATTTTATGGATTTTATGCATCTATAATTTCCTTCTAACTTCCTGGAGAGGTAAATTGGAAAATCTGGAAACTCTGCGTGCAAATCTAGATGAATTTCACATCGTCTCATGTTCAGCTGACTCATTGTGCTTTCACTAAAATAGAGAGCAACGCCAGCTGAGCAACAGGGAGTGTAAGAAGTGAACGCTGTCAATATTTTCATGTTTAAAGTCTTACAAAGGAAATTAAAAATGAAATGTTTGAATTCTGACAAAGACAAAAAAACTCATTGAACGCCGTGTTCATGTCATGTTGGAGTTTTAACTACCAGTCGTGTGACTTTCAAGCATTCGATCGAGCATTCAAGATAATTATGGCTAGAAAACTGATTTTTCTGGAGGCTCATTTAACAGATTTGTCTCCTAAAAATCTGTAAATGCTTGATACCGAACATATACAGACACCTGTCATTAGTCACAGTCTGTTTTAATGGTTAAAAGTAATATATTGTAAATAAACATCTTTAGTCCTCACATGACCGACTGTAATCATGCAACGCTGCCTTAAGGCCTGAACATGCTTCACACAAAAAAAAAATACTGAAGCCTCGATTCTGTTCTGTTGGGTTCACTGTGGCCAACAAACCATTAAGAAAGAAAATAAAACTTTAAAAAAGATGCAGTAAATTCCAGGTCCTTCCACTCCGCTCGCACACATCGTTTAAAACAAACAGCTTCAGTCTTTGAACAGAAACATCCTCAACATCGACAGTGTGCAGAATAAAAAATAACATTTTCTGTTCCTGTGAGTTTCATAAACTTTATGTCAGAGGAACCAAACTCTGAACTGAAGGCGCTGCAGTCACTGTTTAAAAAGAGATTTAAACCCTAATGAAGATTAAAAAAATGAGCACTTTTCCCGATAACTGACAATAATCATCATCAACCAGCAGCTGGATAAACATTAAGAACAGATGAGGCTCCGGCTGCTGGACACATATCTGTAACTTACTTTCCGTTATAAACCGTTCACTCCAGGTGGAGTTCTGTTTTTCCCTTCTGAAGGCCAAAATTAAGAGTTTGCAAAACACAGATAAATAACAGGTAATTTGGTTCTAACTATATGGGAATATTTTAGTATACAGTCAATGTCTTCAAAAAGGAAACCAGGACAGAACTAATAAGACTGTTTGTAATGTGTAAACTATAAAAAGTTAAAATCAGCATGTCGTTGTTGGTGTGACAACGTGGGATGAAAACAAGTTAAATATTGCCTTCAATAGCCAATTAAAAACATCAGCTAATCTTTTATTTATGGGTCAATCTGGAAGGCAAATTGTGGAAATTGCAGTATTTATTGTCCTCTGACTTCTGATTCCAAGCTTCATTTAACCTCACTGACTAGCAGATCCAACCTACGTGAACAAACGGAGAGTGATGGAGCCGATTAGACGACTATGCTGACTGGACAATTACTTAACAGGCTCTTCCTTGGGTGATATATTGTAAACAATGAAATGTTTGGTATAGCAGCATGGAGGATGAGAGTCATCTTTAATGCCATATTGTGTTTTAATGTTGGAAATGAAGAACTGCATAGGGAGCTTCGAGTAGAGCTGCATCCATGAATCAATTAGTTGTCAACTATCAATTAATTGTCAAATCAATTTGAGGGATTTCCTTGAAAGGAAAAATAGTCAAAACTCTTAATCCAGATTCTTAAATGGGATATTTTCTGTTTTCTTTCCTCCTCTTTGACAGTAAACTGGATTTTATTGGGTGCCGACAAAACCAGACATGTGAGAACATCACAGCCAGCTTTGTGAAACATTTTTTATCTTTGTGTGACAGTTTACAAACCAAACAACTCGACAAATAATCAAGAAACAATCAACAGATTAATTGACGATTAAAAAAATTGGTGGTTGCAGCCCTAATAACAGATAACAGTTTAGATTGCATTTGTTTTTTGGTCAGCTTTTTCACGACACTATGGCTTTAATCTCATAACAAATCTTTTATTTCTGGATTATGACTGGTACTCCATCACACGTCCCTACAATTAGCACCAAATTACGTTGTTCTGTCCTCAAGCATTTCAAAAGATCTGAAACTGATATATCATTTCCTTTCTAGTGAACTACCAGGGAGTTATGGAAGCTGTAAAACATGTTACCCATGTTCCATTAAATGGGGAAAGTGGAACTAAAGGTTTGTTTGGTCGGTTGTTCTACGACCATCGGGGGTAAAAATGACGCAGATAATCATGTTTAGTTGTTAGTCTTAGTTTCAGTGGAGCAGTTTCTCGCTTCTGGCTTATTTATTTAATGTCACAAAAATTAAAATAAGGTAAAGCTCTTATTAGTTTCCGTCCCCAGTTACTGACCTCTTACAATTCCCAGAATGCCTTTCAACACGTCTCAGAGAAGAGGGCGGGACCTCTTGCCTGCTCTGGCTGGAGGCGGGGCCTGTTTAGTTCTTGGGCGGAGTTTACAGAGTCTTAAGGAGCCGAGAGGTCGGATCGTCCGACTTCTGAGTGTCCCTTCAGCAGGCCGAGTCTCACCACCACCACCCTCCTCTTCTTCTCCTCCGGCCCTTCATCATCATCATCCTCTTCCTCCTCAGTCTCCTTCACCTTTCGTTTTCCTCTCTCCTTCCTTTTCTCCTCCTTCCTCTGCTTCTTTGCTTTCTTCTTCCTCCTCTTATTTTCCTCTGCTGCTTGATCCACCTCTCCCTCCTCTTGTTGCACTGTGTCCTCTATTTCTTCCTCTCCTGCCATCACCAATTCCTCCTCTTCTTCCTCCTCCTCATCATCATCCTCCTCCTCTTCTTCTTCTTCGTCTTCTTCTTCCTCCTCCTCCTCCTCCTCATCCATTTCCAAGTCCATCTCCTCTTCCGCTTCTTCTTCATTCTCCTCCTCCTCCTCCTCTTCCTCATCGTCCATGTCTGTCATGTGTTCTCCTTTCATCTGCTCTTGTTTCATCTTCATTCTCTGCTGTCCGTTTTGTGTGGCCTGAAAAAAAAAGAGCACAATGTTTCAAACTTCACATCAGCTGTTGTGTGGCTGAAACACATATTAAATGATCTAGAATAGACAGAAAATTAAAAGACGAACTTGCTTCTCAGATTAAAAGAAACATTTGTTTGATGTTTGATGGGGTCATGTTTTGAGCTAAATTTAAGCAGTTTATCCTCTTTACATGATAAAAACCAACAATGAGTTGATCGCTTAACACTTTAGGACTTAGCCACTCCGCCTGAAAATGCAAATCTTAAAACATTTAGTGAAGGCTCAGTAATTTCCTAAAACACTGCTCACTGTAGTTTTAAGCAAACATTTCTCAAACAGAGGGAAACAGTGAATTTGTTATTGACCACTTTCAGTGGTGGTTAATCCACATTTGCTGCTCTGGTGAATATTTGGAGCAGCAGGATTGTGTGTGTCTGACTGAGGCAACATAAACTACAGTGTGTGTGTCCATAGTGTGGCTCATTGATATGTTTTGCGAGCCTTTGGACAGCAATGGAACTCTGCGGCACAGAGGACTAAATATATCAGGCTTTGGATACACACACACTTTTTTGCACTGATTTGCAAAAATTGTATTTCATGTTTTGTTTTTTTTTCATCCAGACTTCCTAAAATCAATCTGGATATGCCAAAATAACAATATGGGATGTCAATCTGAAGAGAGCTCATGTTTACTAACATCAACACATAAAGAACTTCTATAGTGAACAAGCTGTATGCTTCTTAAACTAACCTGATATTGCTGATTGTACAATTGTAAGATTAACTTAATTTGTTCGAGTACCGAGTTAGTTCTGGGTTCTAATTACAATACTCACATTCTTCTTGTTGGTTCGGAGCCTTTGCAGCAGTAACCTGACGGTGTCCTTGTTCTGACACAGTCCCATGGTGTTGAGGGCATCCAGGGCGGAGCCGGAGCAGCCCTGCAGGCGTAGCTCTGCCCCCAGAGCGGCCTGCAGGTAGTTGTTCTTCCAGATGTTCCTGGTGAAGAGCGGGACGGAGAGTGCCACCACAACACGGCGCTCCAGCAGCGTCTGGGCCTGCTCCTCTGACATCTGGCTGCCACACAAACAGAACATAGATTCAATCACAACCCACGATGAGGTCTTAGTAGGTCATTTGGAGTCTGGGCTGTGTGAACCAAGCACCAGTCTAACCGGGCTCAGACTTACTGGCTGCTCTTCGAGAGGTGGCCGATGTCTGGGAACAGCGAGGTGAGGCAGGTGGTGACGAGCGGAGCTTTGTCCTGGAACCAGTTCAGACAGCGACGCCAGGGGAAGGACGACAGCGGCCTCCTGCCCGACACCTTCTGATGGAACGGACTGTCCGTCTGCCGCGTCAGCGCCTTCATCTATACCAGCACAAGGACACAAATCAAGCCATGATTACTTAATGAAAAAAAAAGTAGTGCTTCTGAAAACTTAAAGGCACCACAAGGAGCTTCTGTTCTCACCTCATCTTTCAACTGTTTGATCCAGAACTCCATCATTGGCTTCCGGGCACCTTTGGCAGACCAGAGCATTTTGAAAGCGGCCTTGTAGCAGGACTTGCTCACCAGCAGCGCCGCTTTGCTCTTCTTCCCCATCCTGCGACCTTTCTTCCTTTTGTCTCTAACC
>CAEMYA010000287.1:742076-777543 GCA_903131615.1 Diplodus sargus | reverse complement strand
AGCGAGTCCAGAGGCTGATGACTTTTGGGAGTCTTCTTCGGTCTGCGGCAGAGAGGATGCTTCCACATCATTCCCACCAAGACAGTCCACCTCCGCACCCACGGCCGGTTCGGGAAGCTCTACGGATACGGTGGGCTGACCTGACCCGCTCTGCTCGGGTCCAGCAGCTCCCCGCGCGGGGACTCCACCGTCAGCCGCCGGTGCGCCGGAGAGGGAGGACGCGTCCGTGGAGGCAAACGTATTGGCTGCGGAGTGCGCATAGTCGTGCTCGTTCGTCTCAGACGGGGGGCTGGTTTCCTCGTCGTTCCCCGCGTTTGTCTCGGTGTTTTCACTCGCCATAATAAACGGAGGGGCTCCGCTTTTAAGTCAACAATCGGAATACGCAGAAAGAAAAACTCTGCCAGTGGTCATCGCTGTCCACGGAGCAGCAGGCTAACAGTGCTAGCTAACAGCACAAGCTAACATTGAAGCCCGCCAGAAAATTAGGGACTTTCAGACAGATGTTTCAGAGTAAAACTCTCCCGAGCGCTTTAAGCGACGTGTGCAGCAAAAGTTTGCGCAATATTACAATGCTGCGAAGAGGGTACAGCGCGGAGATGCAACTGCAGACCAGGTAGAAAACAAGAACTGTGACCAACAGGATGTAGCCACTAATAAACAAGATGGTTTCCGTGTAGCTGTTAACTGACAGACCGCCGCTGGCGCCACCAGGTGGTGGGAGGGCGACACTGCACGTCTGTGCAGGTAGACAGGAGGGATCAAATGAATCCTGGATGAATCACAAACACATTTGATAATTGATTAATTGTGAAATAAAATGTTAATATTTTTATGCCAAAAAATTCGCCATTTTCAAGATTTTAAATTGAATAGTCAATTAATCCACGATTGATTAATCTATAATTAAAATAAGCGATATGATCTACAGCTTAAAGTGAAACTCCCGCCAAAAAGCATAATTACCTCCATCCCACCCACCCCGAACATTTTTTAAAACACTAAGAAGGCTCAATACAACATGAAACTTTGCTCGTAGTATCAGCAGGGTCTCTACACATGAACACGAGCATTGAGAACATTGATTGTGTACACAGAGTTTACTAAAAAAGAAGGTTTTTGGACAGCTCACATTAGCAGTAGCACCTCCAGCCCGCCACCATCATGGCAGTCAAAGTGTCCCCATTGAAAATTAGCTTGCCCAAAAACGAAACTATGGTAAATCTTAAAAGTGCCTCTTTTATCGTAATTATGCTTTTATACGAAGGTTTGACTCATATTCAGTCGCAAATAAAGCCTCTGTTGCTTTTTGGCCAGAATTTCACTTTAATACTTATGGAATGCCATTTTAGTCCATATTAGATTAAAGCCAATACAATAATTCGCGAAATTATTAATTGGGCAATTAATATAAAGAACTTTTTGAGGATCTCTTTAATTTATTTCATGGGACTTTGATTGCACAATGGCAAATTTCTTCTGGTATAAAAGTCCCCTGAAATAAATAAATATGCGTCACTGTGTAAATACATGCGTCATAGTGTAATAAAATCTATCACTGTGTCATGAAATTACTGAAAGTTCTCTTTGGAAAAAAATCCTACCACTTATTGTTTTATTTCTATTATTATTATAGGCATATATATGTATTACATACACTTATTTATTAATTTGATATTGTCTATAACGGCATTCTTGAAGTATAAACGTTATAACACATTTGATTGTATTATTCTCATTTTCATAGCAACTACTTTCATTTTATGAGGTCTTATTTTGACAGGTCTTACCGGAAGTGTCCTCACAGTGGTAGTGACGGTGTAACTGATGGAGGCAGATGGACGCGTTAGCTAGAGGCTTCTTCCTCCAGCTGTGTGTGGCGTTAAAGCAGCAGTCAGCAGTGATGGAGATGTTATAGGTAAGACTAAACAGACTTTAAAAAATATATATTATTAAATCTGTGAAATCGACGTTGTGACGTCTTTTATTTGCATAACGTTCACTTCATGCTAACTAGCCGTTAACCGCAGTGTGACTGTGATTAGCTTCATTCAGACGAACAAGAGAGGCAGCAGTGATGATGACTGACCATCACACACAACACTTTGATGTTCAGAGATTATCTGGAATAACTAGAATTATTTTTAACAGTATGACGCAGTCAAGTTCAGCACCACCAGCGAACTACAACAGCTGATATAACACAATGTCTCTCAGGGTTTGTATTGTACTGTTGTGGACTCTATTACAAACTGGTGCCTCAGCATGTTGTTGTACTGGAAAGTGGTGCAGTTGTTTTTATTGTCTGAATGTGTTCTAAGACAAAGATTACACTACTCAAAATTAGTTTAGGATATGGGTGCATATATCAGAATCAGAAACAGATTTATTACCAAGAAGGATTTTACACTAATGAGGAATTTGTCTTGGTGAATAAGGTGCATACATTATTTTTGGGGACCAAAAAATACTCACAAAATACAATAAAAATTCAAACAATCAAATGATCGCTAAATCACAATATCCCTATTTGTGATTATTGTAAGTCTTTAAATTAAAGATATACAGTTTAAAGTGATATAAACACAGAAATGCAGAAAATCCCCTCGACTGAGAAGCTTGAACTAATGGTTGTTTGGCCTATTGATGTTCTGTCAACGTATCGATTAGTTGATCAGCTCTTTATGCTCTGTAACTGATTGGGGCTGCAGATATTCTCACTGTCCATCAATGTAATGTTTTTTTAAATGTTTATTAAGGTCTTAAACCTGTAAAAAAAAAATTTTACATGTAAAAAAATGAAACTGAAATCTTCTCATGTGCAACAAACAGTTCAAAACCAAAGCTTTTCAATTTATTGTAACATGAATTAAATGAAATGAGCAAATCCTCAAATTGGTGAAGCAGGAAACAGTGAAGTTTTAGCATTTGTGCTTAATTAGTGCCTTTAATCATTCTAAAAATTATCGCAGATCATTAATATTCTAACGGCTAATCAAATGATCATTTCAGCTCTTGCGTGGATGCATTAGTATTCTGCAAGCATCCATTATTCTGAATTTCTCACGTCAGCCTTAATGGCTCAGGTACACGTTGTCAACGACAACTAGCTCAAGAGAAACGACTAAAAGGGAGAAACCAAGTTGGAAAACTCAAGGTTATTCAATAAGTCTAAAGAATACAAACAGCAGAGACTCCTGCAGAGGGATAGGGGATGCTGCTTGGTGGAGGAGGGGATTTTAAACCTGTAGAGCAGGTAGAAGGGCTCGTAGGCCACACCTGCACACCTGCACACCTGCAGCAAACCAGACCAGACAGAAAAGAATGTCCTTAGACACAACAGTGTGAATATTCAGCCTTTGTACATACGTCAGATTGCAGCCCGACTGTTATCACACAAACAGCTTTGGGGTTCAAAAGTTCAGCAGCCAGCTAATGCATCATCATTTTGTGAATGTTGTGTAACATTTGTCTTTGTAAAACAAAAAAAATCAACAATACAATGACGTGAAAAATGGTTATTTAAAATTCTTATTTACTTATTCAAACCTACATTTTGAGCACCTGTCCACCAGTGAGTAGTAACTTCCTAACAGGTGTGTTAAGATCAGTGAATAGTGACTGTGAAAAGCAAATGGATGTAGATTGAATCAATCTGTTTTACCACATTGGTATGAACCCAAAACAAAGCAATTTCACTGTGATCTGACTGCAATAAATGGATCAAAAGGATGCCGAAATAACAACCTCATAATCCCGCCGTGTTAAAAAAAAATCATCAGGTCTGTCAGCTGAAAGACAAGCAAACAACTTTCAGAATGATTCTTCCCTGAATTGAGTTGGGATCGATCTGGGCGTGAGACGTGTTTCCAAAACTTAGCAAGTCGTCTGACTTTCTCGCTCATTTCCCTTCACTGTAGCTCCTTATTTGTTCTGTCTGGGTTCGAGTAGACGTACTGAGACTGGCTGCTCTAATCGAAAACAAGCTGGTCACGTACCAGAGGAATTACAGGCAGAGGACAGGGCTCCAGACTGATTGTATAAGTCTGTTAGCTATTGTTTTTAGGGTTGTCCTGCATAGTATATCTTTAAATCCTGTGATTCTCTACTATTTTGTTTTGACATGTCTGTCTGCAGTTTTGGTGCTGTGCAGGAAGTGCACAGGAGGTTTATCAGAGCTCATTTGATGAAGACAGCTGCCTGCTGCTGGAAACACCTTTGATGAGATCAGTGAGCATGACTCGAAACAGTAAAGTTGCGGGCCAGAAAACCTAAACAAAGAGATGAAAGAGGCAATGAAGCTCAGTCGAGCTGAGAGGAAATGCAGAGTAGTGTGGTAATTTATGTCTCTGTGGGTTGTTAATGTAAAAAATAATGATCATAGCAGCTTTCAACATAAAGAAAAAAGCCAACAAGAGGCAACTAGTTTTATTATTCTGTTGAAGGTTATTTAAGGGGAGGAACTCCACTGATTTTACACATCAAAGTCTGATGGCGTTGATGAGGAATACAATATATGTGAACATGTTGTCTAAAGCTTTTTGGCTCCAGAGGAAGCTGTGAAAAGTCTGATAGATCGCCTCGAGTGAGGTTGCTTGAGACAACATCATCTGGTCTTAAGACTACCAAAAAATGATGGTGTTGAGTTAGAAATATGTGCGACTTCTCCTTATCTCTGCTTGAGACCTGCAGCACCAGGTAATCAGTCACTTCTAGCGTGGTATTCAAATCTATAAGCAAACTGTCAGCAGGCAAGTTGCATTGTGGGTAGCGAAGGTGGCAGGTTTTGACAAAGGCAGGAGAATGTGCAGCTTCAAAAAAGACTTCTGTTGCGTCTTTGTTATTCATTTTGTAAACAGCCAGTTAATTGAGAATGTTTTTGTTTCAATTTGCATCATGCTGATTACAAATAACATTTGATTTGAAATCGACAGACACACAGCCCTTTAACCACAGTGGAGTCTGATTAGTGTGTGATTTAATCATAGCTTCTTAAAATGCTGTGTGAGTTTCGTTAATTAATCGCAACGAGTCATGAGAGGTTCATCCACGTGTTTTAAATCTCAGTTCGTCTCTGAGATACAAGAAGCGAGGTCCACAGCTCCTCCTCCAGTTTTCACTGGCTAGCAATATGTGGACACATCAGGGACACGAGACTAATCGGCCAGATGATGTCTGGGCCGCGGCAATGCAGCATCAGCTGGCTGCTTATCTCCATGGCAACCATCTCACCAGCTGTTCATACTCTTGTTGCAGGTGTTGGCAGAAACACAGAAATGATCTTCAACAGTCTGACCTGAAGAGCAACGACACAGACAGCCGAGAGCTGCAGATGGAGAATGGAGACCTGGGTCACATGGTGTGTGTGTGTGTCTGTGCAGGTGTGTGTGCAGGTGTGTGTGTGTGTGTGTGTGCGTGTGTGTGCGTGTGTGTGTGCATGCAGCAGTTTTTTCTTTGCTTTGTTCCAGAAATGTTATCATCTAGCAGTTCAGGTTTTTGGTCAGATGAACAGTGTTTGAATTATGATAGCACATGCTTTCATGTGGGGTGTTTCAGGAGGTAGAGCGGGTCGTCCAGTAATTGGAAGGTTGTTGGTTTGATTCTGTGTTTTTTTTTTTTTTTTTTTTTTTTTTTTTTTTTTTTTTTTCTAAATTCAATTCCAAATCTTCTCTGTGGCCAACTCAGGCCTATTGTAACTTGATGAGTATAATTATAGCTGAAGCTGAATGTTATGTCATAAATGCCTCATTTCCACCGTACGTTATGACTCGTTAGAACCGTACCTTGTTGGTGTGAAAACACAGCAGACTACAGAGTGGAACATAAAGAGAGTGCATGACTGAGAGCGTAGCAGCATCACAATCCATCAGGACAACTGTGACACATCGCGTCTTTATTTTTCACAACTGTTCTACTTAACAGTTCTTTTTAGTTTCAGTTTTATTTATTTGTACATTGTTTCTGAAAAAGGAAAGATTGGAAAGGAAATCAAATTAGTATTATACATTGTCTTCAGTGAATTGCAAGTCAATAAGTTTTCCGTAACACATCTGCGACTGCTGTTTCTGGTCTGTCCAGATGGGGGAGCCAGTGAGTCTGAACGTGGGCGGCTGTGTGTACAGCACTTCTCTGTCCACGCTGCAGCGCTACCCAGACTCCATGCTGGGAGCCATGTTCAGAGGAGAACTCCCCACTGTCAGGGACGCACGCGGAAACTACTTCATCGACCGCGACGGACCACTGTTTCGGTGAGTCAAATGTATTCATATAACCCAGTATAGCAAAAAAAACTTTGAAAGGGGGAAAAAAATGGAAGAAACCACATGACGATCCACTGAGGTGGGATCTCTCTTCCAGATAAGACAGACATGCAATAGATGTTGTGTGACTGTCCATGCGGCTATTTTCAAGTTGTAAAATCTGCTGCTAGCTGATTAGATTACGTTTACCCAGCAGTAAACTGGATTATCTCTGTAATAGCTAGCTCACACGTGTTGTCAAGTGCTTTGAACGGTCAGTTGACTTGAGCCAACATGCAAACTGACATGCGCAATTTACACGTTACATCGGCATGTTAACATGAAGTAATTACTTGCACAAGGATTGTAGCTGTAGTTGTGTCATGTTATGTTATGTAGCTGCTCAGAGCCGTCCAAATCTGGAGGAGAGAGTTGGAACTTCTGGAGGAATAAACACCTGGAGTCACTTCAGATTCAGAGTCATTTACTGAGGGGGAGAGAAATCTTTTCATTTAAATAAATACACCCTTAAAAAAATGTATTCATCGAAGTTCAGTCTCTTTTGTCAACATGCCCTCCGCACTCTCTGAATAGCCTAGTTTTTGGTCCCATGTATTCAACAAGGACGTGGAAACATTCCTTAGATTTTCCTCTCCCTCTTGACATGATAGCATCACACAGTTGCCAAAGATTTTGTTTACTGCACATTCATGCTACAAATCGGCCCCTGTACCACTACTGGGCTGGGATCTGGTGACTGTTGTGGCTGTTGGAGTACACAGAGCTCGTTGTCATGTGTATGGAACCAGCTTGAGATAATTTGTGTTGTGTGACATGGTGTTTTATCCTTCTGGAGGTCGCCATTAGAAGATGGGTATACTGTGGTCATAAGGGTATGCACACGGTCAGCAACAGTACTGAGCTCGGCTGTGGCACTTCAGCAATGCTCAGTTGGTATTTGGGGGGCTATTGTATGCCAAGAAAATGTTCCCCACAGCCTAACACCACCACCAGCAGCCATGGATCCATATTGTTCATGCCAAATACTGACCCGACCATCTGAATGTTGCAGCAGAAATTAAGATTCTGGTCTTCTTTCTCTGACCTATTTTTCTCTTTATGTCAACAAATCCCATTTAAAGACCCAAACCAACAAGGGATTGATTCTACAAACAAGTGTTTTCTGTAAATCAAAGTCTGATATCGCTCATTCTTCAATGCCGGAGCTCTATTGTTATCCAAAGCTATGAACAACACACATCAATAAGCCACAACTGTTGCACTGACACACACCTTTACTACAATGAACACAGACACTGTGTTTTCTTTGGGCTCAATCCCACATAAACTATCCTGCTGCCATCAATACTCACTATAGTCCCTAAAACTGCACGTTCTCCTCCAGTTTGAGTAACATTTGCTAAACTGCAGCGATCAGCGGTTTTAGGACATTAATGAACCTTTTTTAAACATGAAACCTTGCATTTGTGAGCTCCTTTTAAAGATTAACATCTTCAGTAGAAATGCCACAGACAGAGCGGGGAAGTCAGAAGGTACAGAGAGCCGGACTGACACATTGTTATTTGATTGTTTTTCACGCAGTTTGCTGACAATGTGAAAATACAGCATAACTAAAGCCTTGCTCCTTAAGAGAGAAGGGAATTTGACAATAAAGACTCAAGTGTCAGAAAAACTGCAACAAACTCCTCTCACTCTTGAGTTGTACAGCAGCTTTCTCCCCTCCTGTTCTGACTTACACTGACAGCTCAGAGTTTCACTGAATCATCAGCTCAGCACTCTGGACTGATCCTGTCTCTGTTTCTGCTGTGTCAGCTACATCCTCAACTTCCTGCGGACGTCAGAGCTGACGCTGCCTTGCGACTTCAAGGAGACTGAGCTGCTCAGGAAGGAGGCTGACTTCTATCAGATTGAGCCCCTGATCCAGTGCCTGGGAGACCCCAAACCCCTGCTGCCCTACCCAACGGACAACTACGAGGAGGTGGTGGAGCTGTCCAGCACCAGGAAGCTGTCAAAGTACTCTAACCCAGTTGCAGTCATCATAACACAGCTCACCATCACCACCAAGGTCAGTGGGTATGATGAATAACACAACGTAGAAAATATTAATAAATACACATTTTAATAAGTGGTCACATGACTCTCTTGTTGTTTTTAGGTCCATGCAGTGTTGCAGTCCATCTCAGGCAGTTTCACAAAGTGGAACAAACACATGATGGACACCAGAGACTACCAGGTGTCCTTCACCTTTGGACCGTGTGACCACCAGCAGGAAGTGAGCCTGCGTGTTCACCTGCTCGATTTCATTTCCAAAGCTGTGAGTGGCTTTTACATTATCTTTAACATCCTGTGTTGTAAAATACCTTTTACCTACATATTTTAACTTAAGTTTAGTGGACCGCAGCAAAGCAAAGACGAGTGACTGAGTGATGAAGTTACAGCATTGATTGGTTGAGTGTAGGAGTTTACCCACTGATTGCTTCTTTTTCAAGATGGATAGGTTTAAAGGGTCCGTAATTACTTCTTAAGGAGGCTTTTAAGCTTTGTTTATGCTTGTGTGGGAGCATGGCATGGTTCACTGCAGATGGTGTGTGAGCTCTGAGTGCACAGAAGTGTTTATGCTCTGTCCAGAAGAACATCATAGACCAAACAAGGCTACACAACCTGCTATACAGCTACAGCTCCTCACTTCCAAAAAAGAAACACTGTAAACACTCAGTGAGGATGTGAGAGAAAACAGTTTAGTGTAAAGAAACGCTGGTGACATTGTAACTTGGCACAGATTAATTTTGTCAACAAGGGCCAATAAGGAGGCTCGACTGCTTGGACCAGTGCGTTAATTTCATCACTCATTTGATTTGAATTATTATCATTTAGCTTATTCATGAGGTAAGATGACTCCTGTCTCTTTTTGTTCTAGGGTTTTACAATACGCAACACGCGCGTTCACCACATGAGCGAACGGGCCAATGAGAACACAGTGGAACATCACTGGACTTTCTGCCGACGAGCTTGGAAAGTCAACGACTAGCGGACGGGATGATTGATGGACTTTTACTGGCAGACAGGAGATGTGATCGTAGTGCCTGCAGACAGACAGAGACTTGTTGTTGGTGGTTGTTTTGTGTTAATGTTCTGTAAGATGTGAGTTGTTTTGGATCATTCCCTCAGTCTCATGAGTCTCATTGAGTTAAAGCACAAGGTGGTAACAGCCCAATGTAGTACATTATCATGTACTACCACTGCTTTATCATATAGAACATATGGCCAAAAGTATGTGGACAGGCTTCAATCTTCATGCTACAACATTGTCAGTACAACATCATCCTGTTCCCGCATCTTAATACCCCGTGCAAAAAAACTGAAATAAATGGTTTTCCCAGTTTGAGGTGTAAGGACTTGACTTGCCTGCTTCGAGCACTGACCTCAACTCCATCCAACACCTTTGGGATGAACTGAAATGCCAAATGTGATCCAGACCTTCTCACCAAACATCAGTGCTGGACCTCACGAATGCTGCTATGTAAATAGGAGCAAATCCCTGCAGCCAACATCTGGTGGAAAAACTGAAGCCAGAGGAGTGGAGACTGTCGTAGAAGCACATTAATGAACATGGTTTGGAATCAAGTTCAACTATCATATCCAGATACTTTTGGCCACACAGTGTATGGTACATCTGGCATATCAGCACTTTTACAAATCTGTTGCACATCAATGGCGAGGAAGTATTAATTGCTAAATTAAAACAAATCTGGAAAATTATGATCTTGTGTCATTACTCACCTACTTGTTTTTTTTTATTTCTTTTGACTACCCACCTGACAAGCCAGATGGTTTGTCACACAGAACCATCTGGGAAGACTTTGTGGAAACAGTCAAGAGAAGAGCCGGCACTTTAAAAAAACCAAAACTTGGCAGGTGATTGAACAAACCATCTGTCTATCACCATCTATTACAGGCTAACTTCTATCAGTCCGATGAACAGGAGGAGAGCGCTGCCAGCAGAACCAGTTGGTAAATCAAACTCTTGTTGAAGCCAGTTGGGAGAAGAGTGAAAACATCTTTTCCCACCGAGCCAGTAGCTGCAACTAGTTCCTTATAGGATGCTGATTGGCCCAGACAATGTGATACGGCCACAAGTGCATAGCTTGAAACCTGGTAAGATGGATTATCAAGATCATGATATCACTTGATCCCTTGAATCCTCCCGAGGTAATTTGATTACCATTCTCACAGCATGAGGCTCATTTCAGACCAGTTTATCGAATAGGCTTAAGGCTGTTTCCTTCAGGAACCACTTCTCATGTTCACCCTGCATATCAAGAAATCTCTTCCACTCATGAGTTTGGCTTTCATATAAACAACTTATATTTGTTTGTGAAAGTTCCATACTACAGCCTGAAAATACCTGTTTTGGTGGAAACGATCACAAATAGAGATAGTTTGACTTCCCACAAAAAACGATTGGAAATGTTTCCAGGCGTCCTTAGAAATATCCAGTAGCGTGACTTGAAAAGTGGTCGGCCGCATGGCGACCTTGTTGGCTTGTAATAATTGACCTGCACAATGATCTTTTGATATTTACAAACACGTTTATAATTCATGGCACAGTTAAAACAAGATTGGAAAACTACTATGTCTCTCACCAGTGGCTCATTTCTGAAATAAAGTCCACTGCTGCAGCACAAAGGAAGAGGCAAGACTTCACTTCTGGTGGCAGATGTACCTTGTTTGTGCATTCAACCATCAAATATCATAGTGAAAAACGAGACCTTGTGCGAACCAATCGTATGGTGTCAGTTTACTTCAGTCATGTTTCCGTGCAATCAGTTTTTAATTCAGAATAAGTAAAAGCTGACTATTACCAGTTAATTGTGAGGACAATGATAATTTAGGTTCATTCAACAGTGCCTTTCTTCAGTTGCAGTGCCGTGTAAGCCATGTTCAGACCTGCAAACATAAACAGTAGAGGTGCAATACGCTGTAATTCATGCTGAATATAACTTTAACACCCCGGTCCAACAAGACTCAAATGCCCATTTTACACAGCCTGTTGCGCCTTTATTTCATCCCGTTAAAACATTTAAACATTGAATGGAGTGGGCAACATCATTGGTTCACCCTTAAGCTGCCAGCGGAGGTAATAAAAAAGCTGAATTAATATCTTTGTAAAAAAAAAAAAATGTAAAAAAAAGAAATGGGCTGGTCTAAACTTTGCCACATCCCTGTTTTAATTTCTTAGTTTGACCCGTCTCGTCTTGACACCGTTGAACTTTCCAACTTTTACTTGTCATTGAAAAGAATAGCATCCTCATTCCTCAATTATTGGCCTCAGCCACTGGACACACTCCACTGAACAGAAAACAGAGCTCGGTACCTGATACCAGTGTGTCTGGATTCACTTCTAACTTCATTTAAAAAAAGAAATAAAATAAAAAAACGATTCAAGACAGTTACACCATGTTTCAGCCTTGATTTTGTTTATGAATAACAATAAAATTATAAAATATAAACACTCCAAAATATTTCCCATAGGACACACTCTGTTTGAGCTGCCACCAAAACACTTGTTTTCCTTTAGTATGTCACACATACTGCTCTCTTTAGCTGTGTGTAGAGTTTGTCTAGCAGTTTTTGTAACTTGAAGAATTTTTAAATTTTTCAGTGCAAGGCGCAGTGTAAATCTATTGTGTACGCAGTCCTCCTTCCACAAGTCCACACCACTCTTAAGCCCTAAACGCACTTCACCAAGGTGTTTTTAAACAACTGCACCTGTAGGAACAACCTCAGTGTGATCGAGACATCACAGCACCAGCATTTTGAATTACACTCTGGGGCAGAAACGTACCGGAGCTCCTGGTTGAGTATAAAAAAGCGAAACCAGCATAATGATGGGTCTCATTTACAGCCATATTGTGGGATCTCCATGACCTGGAGGAGTTGAAAATGGTTAATAAATGTCAACAATAAAGGGATACAAACTGGTGACAACCAACTCATTTTGATTTCCTCAGGTAAAAAACATAATCGTGATTTCACTGATATTATGCAACTTAAAAAAGAAATTTGAGAAAAAAGCTACATTTAATAAACTGCTTGGATTAGCCAGAAAAACAAGACCAACGCTTCCGTTCAGAAGATCAAATAGCAGGCGGTTCAGATTGAGTGATACATCCTTGACTTTGAAGACTTACCAAATGGCAAATCAAAGCAAACAAGCTGCACAGAATCATGCAATTACCAATTTCAGATAAAAAAAATGTATCTACTAAGAAGCTCTTTATCTCATTATTCTATTATCAGAGGCTTTGTGACAGCTGTTTCTCTAAACTGAGTGAGGCGATGTATTAATGCAGCACTCTTGTTGGTTCAAAGGCAGCCTCACCTTGGTGTCATTTATAACAGCTCGTGTCTCAGTATATAACTAGATCCTAAACAAAGCAAATGGAAATGTCAGTATTTACAAAAGAGGATCCAAATGGGAAACACTCAGGCAGACAGGTGAAAGAACAAAAAGGGTGTGTGTGAGAGAGAGAGAGCTGTAAGCCACAGCACAAAAAATCCAAACTGCAATTAACAAACAGCCAGAAATGAAACGTCCTTAAAAGCAGGTAATCAAAACTCTGGCAACAAAATCCAACAAGTGCAAGAAGTAAAAAAAAACAAAAGACAGTTCAAATGAGGTAGACAGGCAGCTACACAGAACCGCGGAACAGGTGTGACGCGCAGGAGCAAGACACAAACCAACGAAGAGTAAATTAAAAACACAGTCTTAAATATACCAGGGTTGGCAAACACATGAAACATAGGTGCACACAGAAAAAGGGTGGGACAACAAACACAGGCAGGAAGTGGAAAGTAAAAGATGGCAAAAGAAGAATGACAAATAATAATAAAACAGGATTATCAGATATACAAAAACAAGACCCAAATGCAAACCGAAGGCAGGCAGATTCTTCAAAAAAAAAAAGCTTTCTAAAATCTGATAACCAGGCGAAATAATCACAATAATTCATGCAAAAAAACGTGTGTTTCAGCAACAAGATCTGTTTGTTTTTGCTGCCATTTGGCCTCTGATTACATTTCAGTCCTCATCTTATCGAAACCCAGAGGTTACATTTTTGCAGTATGGACTAAAGTCTTTGTGAATACATCCTCATTTCTATATTCCATCTATATTGCGTAGCCCGGGCCTGATCCAAACCTTGAGAAACACAAGTAAAAAAGCCAGTGGTAGTACAAATCAAACTTTAATAATAACAGATTCAAGTATGTTTGTTGGTCTTGGGGAGTATGATTGCATTTGTGAAGAAAACAGTGTTATAAAGCCATTTGTGGCTCCAGACGATGGTGCATCTAATCTGAAATATTGCCTCCAGTGATGTCACTAAATTGCATTATGGGTAATGTAGGTACCAGGTTTTTGAAAAGCAGATCTAAAATTGCATCCTGTAACTTGGATGAACTTGGACTCATTATGGACAGTTATCAACATTGAGACAAGAAAACCAGAGATTTGATATTCCACACATTCTTTCTTCCTTCTCAGAATCTGGCAACTCCATTACCCACAATGCAACTTTGCCATTGAGTGACATCAGGGGAAGCAATTCATCAGATTACATGCATCTTCCTCTGGAGCGACGAAAGGCACACTTGGATGCCCTTTCAGATCCAACAAAGTTCTTCCTCGTGTGGGTGCCGCTGTGACACCCCCACAGTCACACCGTCATCAGTACAGCGTGAAAAATTCAGACCCATTTTCATTTGAATGGAATCACTGTGCTGACACAACAGGGGTTCTGACAGAGAGACTCCGGTGTCAACTTTTGCAGCAACACAATGTGACGTTATTCAGAAAGAAGCTGTGTTTGCCAATTACAAACATATGAGCACACTTATGAATGTATTTCATAAGCTTTCTTGAAATAGACTGGTCTCAATGTGCACCCAGCAATGCAGACCCCTTGGATTGTTAGCAGTGGTGCCATCTTGGGTCACAATAAAAGCAAACTGCAATGTCCAAAAGAATAAAAATAGATAAAAGAGGCTGCCTCAACATTTCAAAATATTCAAATATCTGAACACATGCAACCATGTAAGACGCTCAGAAGTCAGGCAGAAACATCAGCACAGCGTCCACACAAGAAAAGGAAACGTAAGTAGTGAATATAATAGGTGGGCTATTGTGGTTAGCACTAGCATTTTCCTGGTTAGCTAGCATGTCACCGGTACAGTAGCTTGTCAGTTAGAACAGCAAGTATTCTCTCATAAACAGCAGACAGTCTGACTTGCCAAAGCTGGAAAGGCAGAGGTGGGATGAATAAAGTCAACACTGGCACCATTCCATTTAGCTTCCCAGTGAGCAATGCCAGTAGGTGTGCCTGAACAATGCCAGAGCCCTGAAACCAGCTCACACAACCGCAACAACACAACACAAGCATAAGCTCCAATGAGTTTTTGGGCAGCTGCCGAAAGTGGGTGGTGAAAAATTCCTTTCTCTTCTCGAAGAGTGTTCACCTATTTCCTGAAAAAAACGCCCGGGGACCATTTCTAATATGACACGGCCTGATTTGTCTAGGGCTCCTGCGATTGGTTGACATGAACACCTAAATCTATTAGCTTTGCAAGTGGCCAACGGGTGTTTTTTAAAAGTGTTAAAAATAACCTATTGGGAGTAAACATACCCTGTTAGCTGCAGGCTGGGCATATCGTGGTCAAACATTGGAATGTGCTTTCCATTGCAGTGTTGGAGGAATGGAAAACAAGAACCTTTCACCCAGTTAATATGGTTATATAGTAAATAGTTCAACACTCTTGATTATAGTTGATCACACTGGTTTTTTACATAACAGAGGCAGGATAGTTCAGATTTCAACAATAGACTTTATTGTCTAAAATGACATCAGTACACTAACTATACAAGCACAGTTCTTTTTCATTCATGTATTATATGACATTCATTAACTACTTCATACTACCTCAATTCCCTGAAGGGCCAATGGGTAAGACAACAACAAAATAACCATAATAAATGAATAAAATAATGAAAAGAAATAGTCAGTAATTAGTCACAAAGCTTCCAGCGCCACCTATTTCACGAGAGACAAACTTTGCTGTGCTACTTTTTGATCAGGGGAGCTTGAAATAGTGAGGTTATTTACCATTAATATAAAAAATAATGAATCATTCTAAAATATTTTCACTGTCACTGTTTATGACTAGTTTCTTAATATTTGTTTTGCTAACAACCCTAGCATAAACTCCACCCAGTGGTGGTTTCTAACAATTTATGTTAATGTTTTGATTTTTTTTGTGCCAGTGGTTTATTTCAGTCTTCCCAAAATTGTGTTCTCGCATAATGACTACATTTTCATTTTAAAAACATACATATATTTTTTTATATATATATTTTTATAGAAACATATTTTAAAAATCGTATCTCTAATTTTATTTCAGTTACTGAAAAAGACCTGAGATAATAATTTATCGGTACAAATTGCTTTGTTATCCTGCTGCAACTACAGTAAAAACAGTGGTAGCTACACCAGTGTGTGAGCCAGATCACTTCCGGTCACTGAGTTGCTTTGTTGGATGTTGATGTTCAGACTTTCACTCACAAACACGAAAATAGGCTTAAGCCCCGCCCAGTCGTGACGCCACATCGTACTTTATAGGTTTGGATACCGCGTGTTTATATCCGATCTAACGGCTGTGTTGTCAAACAACACACGTAACATTTTTGATGGATTTCTCGTGGATTTGTCTCAGTTTTTTTATTTTTTTTATTTTCATGGCTAAACCTAAGATTATTTTTCAGTCACTTGTGCCCCATCCCCACCCCCACCCCTCGGCGGGGTTAACAGAGCCCGCCCCCTCTCCTCTCTCTCCGGCAGCCTCCGCCTCTCCTTCCCTGGTCTGTCATCCACACCGCCGTTGTTGCAGCCATTTTACCGTGGAGCGTCGGCACAGCGGCGACCGGAGGATGCCGAAACAGCACCGTTAAAAGGTAATTCTGCCTTTTTGTGGAGCGCTTTTCTCCGCGTCGCTAACCTTCACGCTTCCGACTTCCCTAAAATCCGTCCTACAATGTGTGGCGAGCTGATGGCCAGGCCGGCCGGAGGCTGCTGGAGGGAGCCCTCCACAACTAGCTGCTCAGACAGAGGAAAGATTGCTGGGAGAGTGTGTGTTTGGCGGCCAAGGCTTGTCGCTGGCAGTTCACAAGTCTGTGTTAAAAATGGCGACGTCTCTCAGCAAACCACTTAAAGTTGTAAATCAGCGTCTGTGGGGCGAGTAGATAGATATGTGTGGAGCTACATTTAAAGTGTGGCTGGTAACAGTGTCTACAAATGCAACTGATTAGTGTGTTCGTGAGGGGGGCGCTCGAGAGCTCAACGTACAGAACGACGCAGGTTTGCGCACGTTATGTAGCATAGCCGTACATTAGCCTTCCTAGCTAGTTTTGTTTTTTAACCATGTTTTGAAGTATGGTGATACTCTCTCTATTTTCTTCGTAGGTTTCTTTGTTCTTATCAATCGCACAAATATAACTACGTTTGGTGAACACGTAAACTCGGGAGTGCCGCTGTCGACGGTTCAATCGCGCCCAGCGTGCGAATAGAGAAATCGAAGGGAAAGTTGTGCCAATTTTCCCCGCAAGTTTCAACTTGGGTGAACTTTGACATTCTGCAAAGTTTTACAATGGTTAATTGTCTTTGAGGGTGCTGACCCTTTGCGGGGAAAACCAAAAATCAACAATACAACACACTCACATGGTGGCCATTTTCTTCTGACATCGCGCTGACAGTGGTTCCAGGTTGAAAAGACCCGCGAACATACGAATCTGACAATTTGTTGTAACGTCACCACTTCCTCTTTGATCGGCAACTGAAAGGCAAGAGGGAGGGTGATGACAATCAAGGTCAAACACCAAACTTGATAGCCCGATAGCTTCCAATAGACAACACCTAACATAGGCATTCAAACCCTTCCTCGCTAACTAGCTTCATGACTACATCTATAATATCAACACACATCTTGGACACATTTGTTAAATGATCTTATCGATAACATTCAGCCACTAAATGTGGCGTTACATCTCCCCCTCCCATTGACCCTCTTCATGGCAGACATTTTGATTTCATACAGCTGGAAAAGCACAGGTGGGACTCCTAACATTAATGACGGCCACATTCCATTCTAGATGAGCTCATTCCAGGGCTCTGGTTTTGTGCTTGCTCACTCACTGACATGATTTGCTTGGCCACTTAACAGAATGGGGTCATCCTTAACGTTACTGGTCAGACTGCTGTTCTGTCTGCTGTGAATATGGTCTATTGCATTTTCATCACAACACTGCTGTTTGTGGAATCATCTACCCCATCAAGTGGTTGCCAAGTTTGTCATAGCTAGCATTGCTTACACCAACTAATATTAATGTAGCTTATGCTAACATTGCTAACGTTATGTACTTAATGCCAGCTAGCTAAGCTAACAGTATACTGTCCTTCTAGCTAGTCTTACATTGGTACTGTGGTGCTGATAGCTAGCAGTACAGTATACCGGGCATCTCCAATGTTAGAAAAAACAAATCTTTTGGAATACTGGATATTATGTGAACAGTCAGTGCGTTTACATGCACAGCTTAGTCGGATTTCAGCCATAGTTCGACTATGCGACTCAGTCAGACAACTGCAATTATCTGAGTATACATGCCGGTGAGAAAATCGGATTATTGGGCCGAAGATGTCATACCCCGGTACGCTAGGCGGCGCTGTGCCCATTTCAACTAGTGGTAACAGAGACACCTCCGGCTGACCTCTTTACGTCACCAGCTGCCTCGGCATTCAAGAAAGGTGGCGTACAAAGAGCGAGACGAAGCTACATCTTTGTACACTTCGTATATTGCGTACATGATAATTACACAGACTAGGTGCACAATGGCGCTCTTTCTTGCGGTGATTTCAGAGGAAAGACGCCGTCATCCGACTACTTCCGGCTCACGGCCCCGGGGAAAAATCTCGCGCCTGCGCAGAACGCAAAAATCCGATCCGATCCGCTGGAGCGTATACATGCAGGAGTAATGTGACTATCAGTCGAATAATCTGGGTGCTTTAATTTGACTATGAGAAATCCAATCCGGTCCGATATTAGTCAGACTAAGGTGTATACATGCATCTTAAAGATCCGAACATAGTCGGACTAAGCCAGTAATTGGGTTTCTTGAGTGTCATGTAAACGCACTGAGTGGTTGGCTGCGATGTACAGGTACCAATAGAAAAATATCGTAAAAGGAGTGGTTTAGGAAAATAGGTGGAGTCTCTGACTATGATAGACTCAATTTTCAGTTAAGTGTTGAAACAGGATCCAGGTTTACAGGCCCATTTACAGGACTCCTTTGACCAAACAGGCAAATGGCCTCATTGTGAAGATCTATTGCAATGTCGTGCAAATAATAACAACGACCTCCAGGTAGAAGCGGTTGTTGTTGGCACAGGCAGATCATTTACATTGAGGAGAAGATCTGGCAGACTTTTTTTTTTTATTTCAGTTTGTCTTTTCAGCTGTAACTGTAAAGTGTAAATCTAACATGTTGGTCCAACCTATGTGTTGTTTCTGCTGTGCTTATTTTATCTACCGTATTGCTTTGCTAGCAACTTTGATATCCACATGACAGTGACATCCTATGCTAGCTGTTAGTTTAATCAAACTGAAAACTGTAGTCTTTTGGCCAGACAAGTCTTGTTCAGGGTTCTCCCAGAAATTTGAAGTGTAGCGGCGCACCGTCGGTGCTATCCTGCCGTGGGAAGAGACAATCGTCTCTTCTGTGGGCGGTCGTGGGCGGAGAAGAGACGGTCGTCAGTCTGGGGGATGGGGTGGGGGGGAGGATATGGTCGTTATTGCCGTCAGCCAGGGAACGGACGGATGCTCGTCACCACCAGCGGGGGGCGGGCACTTTTTTTACGAGAAGACCGCAGCAGCCCACAAACACCCACTATAAAGCAGCTAACATTGAAGATGAGTATAGTGGCGCTGAGCTAGCAGTACAGCGGCATGGCGCCGCTGTTCCACCATCTGGGGAGAACCCTGCTTGTTATTAATGAAGGATATATGAAAACTACAGATGTGCATGTTTAAATGGATTAGATATAGAAAGAACTTTATGAAAGAAGCTGTAAACTGTAGGGCTGGGTATTAAGAACCTCACGATTCGATTCAAATCTTTAGTTCGCAATTCTATTCTAATATCAGTTTGATTCAATATTGATTTAAATGCTTTCATATCGATTTAGTAATAAGTAGTAATAAACAAATAATTCATTAGATTACTGAATCGATATTGACTTGGGGAAAAAATGTATTGCAATGCATTGATGAATCGATATTTTTAACCACCAGTTTTTGCAAATTGTTAGATGTAAGCTAGTTTTAATTGAATGACATGATGGGCAATCCAGACATCAAAATGGCAGCGCAGTACAGAGAATTGGGCTGCACGATATTGGAAAAAACTGACATTGTGATTTTTTTTTGACCCTGCGATATATATTTCAATATGAAAAAATACAGGAATTTTCATCAGATGACCTAAATAGCACTTTGTTGTGCTGCACTGCTGCTAGCTTGTGGACAATTAACCTGCACTGATCCTACCTCTTTTTATCGTACTGAGCTGTGTGGTACTGACGTTGTTATCTCTCGTTGTGGCAACAGATGCAAGGCATTGTCGACTTAATTGGAAATAATTCCAGATAACTGATGTTGCTTTTCTTTTTGGCACCAAGTCTTAGTTTGCGGCGATTTTCTCTGTTGCTCATTTTTCAATGTTGTTACCAGCAACTCACTCCATGTGCAGGGGCGTGGTCTGCCTCGGCACACTGAATAAGAAATAATGTGATTGGTGGATCACTGCATTGGATTGCTGCGCAGTGTGTGTCAGGTACCCCTGAAATTAGATGAGTTCATTTGCCTCCTACATCGCAGGCCCTGCGATGTGACTATTGTGCACACGTACATTGCGATGACGATGCTCAAACGATACATCGTGCAGCTCTAACAGAGAATATTGAAAGAAGCTTTGAGATGCATGACTTGGCATGTTACTTGATGGCTCATGTGTTAACGATTAACGATTGACCAATGACCTTCACAGAATGTTCTGCGATTCCCATTTCCTATTGCCATGATAGCCTAAATATGGATATTGTCCATATTCAGAAATTATGCAAATTTGAAACTGGTACAGTACTGTTTCAAAAGTCGGTGATAACCATTCTGTGCTCTGCACCGGTATACAAAATCCAGGGACCATCTCACTGATGTTTCTCTGAGGTCGATTCTCATTGTGAACCATGTTTTTCACTTGCATTCTAAAGCAGCGCAGACAACATTTGGATTCAGCCTGAATTTTGCGGTTGGGTTGGTTGCCCCTGGCTAATTTTAGAGTGTCTGCCAGATTGCTTGTCGTTTACGGTGCAGTTTGAGTGGGGCCGGCTAATTAATCACTTGAACAGCTCTGGCTCTCGGACAATCGGATGGATATCCGCGATTAGGAATTTAGGGTCGGAGGTCTATTAGTTCGAGCTGATTTATTTCTAAAATGGAGTGAGCTTCTTTTGATATAACAGGAGTAGTGTCAGCCTGTCAAGCTGTAAAGTGTCTTGTCATGCAAAAATGTCATGAATACATTGAACCGTGTGATATAATGTAATGTAACTTGAGTGTGCCTGGCTAACTAGTTTCCTACCTACAGGTAGTAGGTACCAATGTTATTTTGTTGGGTTATGAATTGCACAAGAAAATTCCTGTGTAGGACTGGAATAGCCACTTTGTTGGAACCATTCCTGAGTGGTCGCTGTGCTGTCCTGTTCTTTCTTTTTTTTTTTTAACACAGCCATCGTTACTTGAGAAATGGCATTTACCAATCTCAGGTTACTCCACATCTCATGATAAGAGTTTTCATGTAAAAGTGAGTCACACTGTTAGAAACTACTTTTGATCGTTTTTTAGCATGACTGATCTTGGTCTGATATTATATTTCTCCATATTACGCTATATTATCATACCAGGACAAACTAGCTGCCCTGAAATTCATATATTTTGAGTTTCATTAAAAGTTTGCCTAAAGTGTGCACTGGCTTGCCTCGCCTTTCTGTTTCTCTCTCCCAGTAGGCATCTGCTCTGTTGACTTTCCTTGTCAGCATATGTTTTACCAACATGGTGATGAAAGTTCTCAGTCATCCAGGTCATGGTAATTCTAAGTGCTGTATCCATGGCAACTAGGCGTCTTTCAGTTGGTTGAAGACGGCTTACCTCTCATCCAAGAGGCTTTTTCAGGTCCAACTAACTAGAGGGGAGTTGCAAGCTTTTAAACTCTGAGTGTCCTTACAGAGTCGTTAAGGACACTTGTGCGTCATTGGCCCTTTTCACACAGAAATGCCGCATTATCCCCGCAGTGGCAGTTTGCCAATTCTCCACCATTGTTTGTTCACACAGAACCAAGCAGCTCTGGCGAAAAGCCGCACCAGTGTGTAATTCACACAGTGGCGCTGCAGATCCAAAAGAGGCATGACGGTACACGTCATGATGAAGATGTCTGTTTTGTTTTTTCAACGGGTTTCCCCCGGTGTCCTCCTGTCAATCTAACATATCAGCTGACTGTTCATAATGATATGGATGCATTTATAATGTAATGTGATTGAGATCCTGACCCACCATGCACCCTGGAAAGTGACAAAGATAAAAAAATGTCCCGCTCTGAAGTACATAATCGCCATCAGTAAACAAGACCCTGTCTGACTGTCACTTGCGGTAAGGGATGCTGTTTTCTGGGGGAAAGTTCACTGAAGTCTCAGTCGGGATGGCTGACCGTCGCAGTGATTCTTTTCGAGACAATAGCGGAAGGAGCCAAACACTTCGAGTTAAAGTTTTTTGTAGAGGACAGACGTGGTTTTTCGGGCGGAAATGTGAGGCAGAGTCGGTACGACAGACAAGATGACAGACACTTATCCACGTGTTACTGTGGTATTGTTTTCCTCATAAGTTGCCAAAGGAACTACCAGTTACTACATTACTGTTGTTTGGTCATGTGACGTTGCTTTATAGGCATTTCTCTTCATTTGGTTGAGTGAAGGATCAGTTTAGTTATCACACTGTGAACACCATCAGATCGCCTCTGACCCCTTGCCGCATCTGAGACTTTCACACAGACGAGGATGTGGAGAATTGGTGCAGGATCCCTGCATTCAAATGACTATCAGTGCATAAATATGACACTCGAGAAAACCAAATTATTGGGTTAGTCCAACTATGATCAGATTTCTCACAGTTGGTTTAAAACACCTAGATTATTCAATTGATAGTCGCATTACTCGTGCATGTTCTATCAGATTGGATTTGGATTTTGCATTCTGTGCAGGCTCGAGATTTGCGGCGACGGCGTCTTACCTCTGAAATCACCGCAAGCAAGAGCGACATTGCGCATCTAGTTTGTGTAATTACCATGTACACCATATACAAAACGTACAAAGATGCAGCTTTGTCTTGCTCTTCGTAAGCCATCTTTCTCGAATGCCGAGGCAGAGTTTGTTGTTGCTGGTGACGTAAAGAGGTCAGCCGGAGGTGGCTCTATTACCGCAAGTTGAAATAAGTACATCGCCACCCATTGTACTGGGGTATGACATGCTTCGGCCAATAATTCAATTTTCTCACCAGCATGTATACTGGGACAATTGCAGTTGTCCGATTGAGTAGCATAGTCGAACTATGGCTGTAGTCCGACTAAGCGGTGTGTCATGTGGACCTTGTGGATTGTGAGGGCTTGGTGAGCCTAGGTGTGAACATTTGTTAAGCTGTCTGGGTAGATCTATGCTGCATTGTAGGTTGGTAAGTAATGTCGATGGTCACCTTCTCTGTTCAAAGACGGTCATTCCAGTTTGACATTGATGGATCCTTTTACTCCTCTTTCAAACCATCTGTCTTTCTCTGGCCAAGATATTTACACTGTTGTGGTCAAAGGAATGACTTTTCTCCTTCAAATTTAAGTGGACAGCAGAGTCTTGACATGAGGAGTTGGCCCTCCTGTTTTGTGCCAGGTTGTGTTATGTGTGTTACGGAATGACATTGCAACCAGGTCCACAAACGAGCTTGCATTAAAAACAATAGCATAAGTAGCTTCGTAATATCAGATTGTCTGGATGGAGGAAAGATGCACTGTTGAAAATATGGAGACTTTTACCTAACATTCAAACTCAAATGGCTCCAAGTGATGACAGTGACCTGAAACACATCTGCACAGCGTTTTCAGTGTTTCTTGGCCAACATGCTTAACACTGGAAACATCTTGCTGTTCACCTCCTTCAGGTTCCAGCAAGAGAATTTGGCTAATGATGAATGCATGATGAGCTCATGATAGCAACTAGACAGTTAACGCTTCTGCTTGACAGTGGAGGCAAGTATAGGAAAGAAACTGTTTCAAATGCTGATTCAGACCTGGATAAGATTTTTGTATTGAAGGATTCCATTCAGGAGTTTGATAACAGATATGAATCTCGCAAGTCAGGTGATCACTTTTTAATTTCTGATCCTCCACCATGGTCTCAGGAAATGCAAGATCTGCACAGAACACTTGGTAACATTATTCAGAAATATGAGGCCTGCTTGTCTGTTGACACAGACTCCGCTGTAAGATAATGGATGCGTTTGAAGCAAGCATCCACTGGCTGCTTCCTCTGTGAATGACTTGGTCAACATAGTGAAGAGAAGCAATCCACATATCCACACCAACACTCAGAAAGTCCTCCTGTTTTCACTCACACTTCCACTGAGTAGTGATGCGTGCAAGAGGGGATTTTAATGTCTCAATACAATCAATTGCAAGCACAGAAACCCTTCCTGTCTGACTCTTGCCTCTTATCTCTGATGCACATTCACTTGTCTAAGATGACAAGAGTCTTTTTTACCCAAGACCAGCTGTTGACTTGTGGATGCAAACAGCAATTTGTAGGCTCAACCAGGGAGAAAGTAGCAGGCCTGCATCATTATCGACCATGTTTGGGAGAAAGGAAGATAGTGAGGAGATCGCCATGCAATGAATGAGTTACAAGCAGCATCTCCAGATACTCCCCTGAGAACCAGACCAAAAAAGTAATGTGCACCCCTGTTTATGTCAAAAGAAGGGAGGTAATGACATCAACAGGGACCATAAGGGAATGTTACATGGATCACTTTTCATGCAGATAAAAGAATAATAAGCCAAGTTAGAATGATGTAATTGCGTCCAGAGTTCAGAAATTAGTTTTGGTTGGGAGTAACTTGAAAAGATACATGGTTATGCATGAAGGTGAGTGCTGTTTTGACACCAGTTCAAATCAGGTTTTTTTTATGGCCACCATGAGGAAGGGGTGATGATGTAATGGTACTATATTTTTTTTTGTAGTGCAGAGCAAAGTGATCAGTCATGTGATGTCAGTGCGGTGTCTTATCCATTCAGTCTCAAATATCCAGCGTCGTGCTAGTGTTTTAAAGTTGGCAAAAGGTTTGACTGCCTCTGTTGTTCTTTTGGAATAACAATACAGGTGAGACAACGAGTCTTTGTTTTTGTTGCAGTCTGAAACCTCACTACTAGAATTCACTGAATCTGAAACACTGCTTCATTCAAACTCAGTTCAAACCTCATACTCCGCATCTTTCATACATCGACTTTAATCTAACTTTTCAATCCTGTCCATACTAACTAGACCCTGCAGCTGCAGTCTGTGCCTGTCTATTGGAATTTAGAAAGGCCTTCTATGTGATCAGTGCAATGGAAGGCTGGCCATTCGGAGCACTGGGGGATTTCCGTTGAGCCGCTTCTCAAGCACAAAATATACATATTTTTTAGTAACCCCAGCCACACATCAACTGGGCTGATCCACGCACAATAACGACTGGTCTGTGCTGGACCTAATACCAACTGTAACCTCTAGGACATCAAAAATAATCCCCCCTTTATATTTTAAAGAACAAATTTAACACATCACAAAGTTATTTTGAGCTTGTCCTGTCAGTCTGTGAAAGTGTAACATTTCCTAATGTTAACTAACATAATGATTTTAGATGCATTTATAGAAATGGTAGTTCCTGTTTTTGATGGCAGCCACCTGTTTGTCGATGGTGCTTCACCCTGAAAGTAGCTCAAACTGCGGTTTATTACCATTTCCTGAGGACAGCCCAAATTTTGTGTCAGGTGCTCAAAGCAGGTGGAAATAAAAGGCAAAACCTGTGATGGGTTGGAGATAAAAAAAAAATTGAGGTGCTGCAGTGAGATGGGACTGTGTGTGCATAAACGTATATGCATGCAAGTGCTCGGTTATACTGTATGGGGCCGCAGTATGAATAATTTTAGTTTCCAGCAGTAACTTAGATTGGATCTAGCTTTTATACACGTCATGCTTTGTATCTAGAGTTCCTACTGTGACTCATCAAATGGAGCACTCCCTATTCACCAGTTAACTGACCAATCACAGACATTTGTGACAACTCGCTCTGATTAACTGCTCTGTAACCACTCAACTGCAGCTGCAGGCATTTCAGTATTCACAACCTCCAGGAAAAAACAAACTGTAAGAAAGAGAATTTATTTTGCTCTCACTGCATTCTTACCTCCAGATTGTAGTAATGTTATGGTTTAGGAGGTCATGCTTGAGAAATGTGGTGTTTTGGTGTTAGATAATTTGTTTAAATTTCATCAGTGCATTCTCCAGCCATTTCACAATTTACTTTTAAAGCTTTCGTGGTGTGAAGTGAGTTCTTATTTGGTGTTTGGTGATTATATTTGTTCAGGGTGGAAATTCTGTTGCAGATTTAAGTTCTGTCTGACGTTTCAACTGTTTATTTTATGAACTGTGTTGCTTTGCTAGTGTCTTCAAGATCTACTTAATACTAATATCAAGGACTGCTAGTTTTGGATAAGCTCAAGCTGTTATTGCTCTGCCTCCGCACATGCAGTAGCTGCAGCCAGAGGTATTATGTTTTTCCGGTTGTCCGTTTGTCACTTTTGTGGGAATGCAATGTCTCAAGACACTCTTGAGAGAACTTCTTCAAATGTGGCACAATGACAACCAAAATCTAATCAATTAATCCTTATGTTAAATTGGACAAAGGTCACTGTGATGTTTTTGACCATAGTCAAAGAATGAATGTGATAACCAATGGGATATTAAAGTATCAAACATACACTATATTGGCAAAAGTATTCGCTCACCCGACCAAATGATTGAAATCAGGTGTTCCAATCACTTCCATGGCCACAGGTGTATAAAAGCAAGCGCCTGGGCATGCAGACTGTTTCTGCAAACATTTGTGAAAGAATGGGTCGCTCTCAGGAGCTCAGTGAATTCCAGCGTGGTGCTGTGATAGGATGCCACCTGTGCAACAAGTCCAGTCGTGAAATGTCCTCGCTCCTAAATATCGCACAGTCAACTGTCAGTGGTATTATAATAAAAGTGGAAACGATTGGGAACGACAGCAACTCAGCCATGAAGTGGTAGGCCACGTAAAATGATGGAGCGGGGTCAGCGGATGCTGAGGCACATAGTGGGCAGAGGTCGCCAACTTTCTGCAGAGTCAATCGCTACAGACCTCCAAACTTCATGTGGCCTTCAGATTAGCTCAATAACAGTGCGTAGAGAGCTTCGTGGAATGGGTTTCCATGGCCGAGCAGCTGCATCCAAGCCATACATCAGCAAGTGCAATGCAAAGCGTTGGATGCAGTGGTGTAAAGCACGCTGCCACTGGACTCTAGAGCAGTGGAGACGCGTTCTCTGGAGTGACGAATCGCTGGCAATCTGATGGAGTCTGGGTTTGGCGGGTGCCAGGAGAACGGTACTTGTCTGACTACTTTGTGCCAAGTGTAAAGTTTGGTGGAGGAGGGATTATGGTGTGGGGTATTTTTCAGGAGCTGGGCTTGGCCCCTTAGTTCCAGTGAAAGGAACTCTGAATGCTTCAGCATACCAAGAGATGTTGGACAATTCCATGCTCCAACTTTGTGGGAACAGTTTGAGGATGGCCCCTTGCTGTTCCAACATGACTGTGCACCAGTGCACAAAGCAAGGTCCATAAAAACATGGATGAGAGTTTGGTGTGGATGAACTTGACTGGCCTGCAGAGTCCTGACCTCAACCTGATGGAACACCTTTGGGATGAATTCGAGCGGACACTGAGATCCAGGCCGTCCAACATCAGTGTGTGCCCTCACAAATGTGCTTCTGGAAGAATGGTCAAAAATTCCAATAAACACTCCCCTAAAACTTGTGGAAAGCCTTCCCAAAAGAGTTGAAGCTGTTACAGCTGCAAAGGGTGGACCGACGTCATATTAAACCCTATGGATTAAGAATGGGATGTCACTTAAGTTCATATGCAAGTCAAGGCAGGTGAGCGAATACTTTTGGTAATATAGTGTATGAACTGACTGATGAGTTAGATGAAAGAGACTTCAAATGTGATCATAGAATAGGACACATTATTTGTTGTTTAAGCTAGTGTGTGATGCAGCGATTTACGGAAGCGAACCGTAAGTTATTGTAAATGAACATAATGATTGTTTTGTATGTATGAAGATGATGTTTCAGGTTTTATTCCCATTTTAACCTAGTAGTTTGTCTTCTGGGTGTCAATGACCACAACATCAGATCTATTTGAATTACAAAAAATCAGTTCTGAGTGATGATTCAGAGGTCTTGAAACGGGCTAGTATTTCACGAAAGGCGATACTGGACGGGAAAGCATGTCCGGAAAGTTTAGCATGGAAAAAAACACACTGACTAAACGAATAGTATTGAATATAAATGAAGATTAATTGGAAATTAGTCCATGCAGTTTGTCATTGTACTGTCACTCAGGAACCCCACCAACAAACTGGCCTTCACCCTCGCACCCATCCCCCCTCCATTCATCCCTCCATCACTGCCTGCCAAGTGAGGAGACTGCTAACGTAGAGCCTCCTTGTGAGCGTACTACAGTCAGGATGAGTCCTGGGAAGTCGGCTTGTTTGCAGTGGCACCACAGATCTTTATCTGGATTTCACAACCTCTATTTTTCCCTTTCTCCTTCTCTTCCTTTTTTGCCTTGTCCTCCCTTTCTCTCTCTTCTTCCTTTTCTGACCTTAATTTCTGTCCCTCTTCTTCGTCTTCACCCTTTTGTACTCATTCCTCTTTTTCACCTTTGACTCACTATGAATAATATATGCCAATCATTCTTTGAATTATTTTAGAGGAAAGGATCTGCCCCATGAGCAAAATATGGTATTGAGAAAATGAAGAGGGAAAAACATAAATTTGAAGTTTAATTATTTATAGGGCTCTTCATTAAACAACACAAATGTTTGGGTTTTTTTCCTCAGTCTCAAATGTAAAATGGACATGTGTTGCAGTTTTTGGAAATTCTAGGAAAACATTTTATAAACATAATTGTTGATCAGTACAAGAAAAACAAACCTTAGGTCAGTCCAAATGTTGGCATGCAAAGTGTAAAGACGTTAACAGTCTCACATTAGCACGCTAACTCAACAGCCGGCTTAACGTCAGTCCAGCTAAATGCTTCGTCAGACGTGCTGCACTGACACTGGATCTGTCTCAAGTCTCCTGTATTTAACCAGGAAATATTAAGCGGAGTATCATGTAGCAGAAGGCCTCAGCTGTAGCCCTGTCGTCACTGGGCTCATGATGATTTTCTTCAGCGACTGTTTCAAGTCCGACCAAACCTCAAGACTGATTCAAGTGTAACTGTATCAAACAGGTGAGAGAGCCGAGTCTGAGAGGCCAATGTACACGGCATCAACCCTTGATTTAGGGCTGCGGCTGACATTTATGTTAATTACAGACAGATCTGTTCATACTTATTTATGTATTATTGGAAAATGAATCTTAAGCCAACAAAAGGTAGCAAAAAAGTGAAAGCTGTCCATCTGATATCTTTAAATGTTGTTGCCGTAGGGATTCGGTTTACAATGACATAAACTGAGGGAAAGAATTAATGATCAAAATGCCTATTGATTACTGATTTTCTGTGGGTTGCCTATGGAGCCGACCTCAGGATATACCTTCCACTGGTAGGAAGGATCTAACAATGGCAATAGCATTGGTCTTACATGGCTGCTGTTGTTGACATGCTGTTTGTTTTCTTGTAACTCCTTTTAGATTGTGAAGTTAACAACAATACATTTGCACCATTGATATGAAGAGAAACATTTGAGCAAATATTCCCAAAGACAATATTTCCCCTGCAACTCTAAGAAGGAGAAGATACTTTGGGCCAGCTAGCTTGAATGCTTTGCGCCTGCATGCAAGAAAATACCTCAGGTGATGGTAGTCTGTATTTATCGTCAAAAAGGGAAACCGAAACACTTGGGCCGAAATACAAATGGTGATGTGTTAGAGTAGTGTTTTCTCTTTCTTTTCCTTTTTTTACACCACTCTCGTTGAAATAGCCACCTCTAATCGAGAATATGTCTGAGTTAAAAAGTGGCATTGGAGAAGAGGCAGAGGTGAAAATTAAGGAGAAGCTGCACTTGATGCGTGAAATCATGGATAATACAGCGATGGTCTCAGTGGGCGTTCCCTTTTTTTGCGATTCTTTTCGGATGAACTGATCAGCTTTGCAGAACAACCAGTGTGATTGACCAGCGGTGTGGCCAAAGACGCTCACTGACGGCCCCGTATACTGTGACTTTGCACTCGCTTTCGATTTGATGCAAATGTGTTTGACCATTCGACACGAGGACATTTGAAAAACACGGCACTCTCTTCAACGAGAGGAACTGTCGACCATCTTACAACGGAAATATGAATTCGATCTTTTCAGCGTGTCCTTTCATGTTTCATGTATAAAGATGATGAATGATACATTTGAAGGTTTTCTTCCCCAGAGACTCCTTGAACTACCGGGTGAATTTTTTTCTTATTTTTTTCTGTTTGTAAGAGGATCTCAGGGCGTTGTTTCTCCTGTCCCGATGGCCCTGGTTGCCATGGGAGCCAACAAGGCTTACATGAAGGCTGTAAAGGTGTGAAACCGTTGCTGAACCGAGAGAAGGTCATAGTTGCTTCCACTAGCCGGCTCAAAGTAACGAGCCAGCTGGGGTTGTCCTCTGTGGATGTGGAGCTTTACTGTGTCTTTATAATTACGTTGTTACTGTCTCCTGGTCTGGCTATGTAAGGTGTCTGATTACAACGCAGCTGACAGTAAACTGGCTTCTCCCCTGAGCATTAATCAAGCTCGTAAAAATCTCCAGCCTGCGGCGGCTCACATTCATGCTCACTTTTTATATTCAGGTGACTCTTATCGCTGACATCTTGCAGTGGGCTCAGCCGGAGAACAGGCTTCTGTTCCTGGATTTAACGAGTAGTAGAAAGGTCAGAGTTCAGCAGGTCGCAGCACCCAGAACCAGCAGAAATGATTGTGATGGTAGAGAGGTGTCTTTTTTCATCTTTTTGTTTTGTTTGTTTCATGTACACAGTGTTTTATGAAACACCATCCAGCTGGGTTATCGAATTAGAATAGTTTGTTTAAAGATACGAAACACATCTGGTTTCTGGTTGCTTTTTTGTTACCCAATTATGTAAAAATGTTATGTTAAATATGCAACTGCTGTAAATTTGACTGCACGAATCAGTGAAACTCCCTCCTTTCTGTATCTCCGATGGCAATCAAGGATAAACATCCATAAGTCTGCTAAGAAATCATTTTTAAAAGCACTCCTGAGACGCTCCAGTCTCTCATTGGGTATCTTTCTCTCCCTCTCATTTTCTGTTAATTTTCATCATCTCATAAAGACATAAAATGTCACAAAAATTTTTTTTCCAAAATATAAAAAGAAAGGAAACATAGGAGAAGTCATTTGTCATCATCGACACATCAGACTTGACCTTCTGTCTGGACCACCACCCACATGTGCCGCCTCCAGTTCTTTTAAAGTCACGGCAAAGCAAATGTGGACAAAAGAAAGGTGAAACAATACGAGGTTGCAAAATACCAAGTGTGGGTAAATGGTGTTGAATTAAGAGAAAACAGTTGGTCTTTGTAATTCTGTTTAAAAGAATGGTTTTTGTGTTTCCTGGCAGGACTAAAAACATGGCTGACGCGGCACGAGGTCCCGTGATTGGCCGGCCATTGGCATTCGCCAATGAAGAGCGGAGGGCGGTTCACTCCTGGTCCCGGATCTCGTCAGCGGGGCAGAACGTCCTCCTGGATGCTCTGAAGATCCTCAGCCCGATGTCCCATGACCTGTCGAGCTGCGAGGACCTGGTCAACTTCCTGCAGGACCTGAGCGAAGAGGGACACAAGCCCACCGTGCTGCGCAGCAAGGATGTTTACAACTACCGATCCTGCACCACCCAACCCATGACTGAAGACATGCTTAGGCCACCCAACAGGAATGTCAGACCCACTGCCAAGAGGAGGGGGAAGAAGCCCCTGACTAAGAAGAGGGAGGTGCACCCGTCCTGGAACACCTCTGAGAAGAGCAGTCCAAGGATTCAAGGCGTCCGCCCTCCGGAGCTAATGGACCATCACGCCCTCATCTGCAGCAGGACACCTGGTCGAACTGTAGAGATGTCACAGGTGCTGCAGTTGCGGCCGTGCCTCAAACTGACCAGCATCAAAGGCCTGTCTGGCTACCACACTGCCAGACTTCAGATTCAAACTTCCTGGGACTCGTCCTCGGAGGCGCCCTCTGTTGCCATTTCACAGCAACAGCACCCTCCAATGCTTTCAGGAATACCTTTGCAGCCTTCTCAGAACGGTGGTGGGGCGCCCACAAAAGCTGTTGCCTTGTTCAGCCAGAAGAGCCTGTCTTGTCCCCTCCGATTGGACGGTGCCCTAATCGGAGATTCTGCTCCAGTCTTTTATGCTAATGGCAGGGCATTCCCAGAGACTCACACAGAGCTGACCAGTAACGGCTGGAGGAGCAACGGCCTCCACCGGGATGGTCGGGGCCCCAAGGAACTGACACGGCAGAGAAATGGCTGGAAGGACAAGAACAGTTTTAGATGGAAAGTGATAAAGGTGGATGACTCTCGCTCGGTGGCTGAGGCCCGCAGAAAAGCTCAGAAGATCCTCCAGGTGAACCTTTCTCCCGTTATTGAGATCCAACCTCTCAACCATGTGCTGAGAGACTTCAGATACCAGAATAAGTGACTATTTCACCCACAACCACACACGTTGTTTTGTTTAGCAGATGTTAGTGTTTGACATCCATTAGCCTCTACCTGACTGAGCCCCAGTGTTCATAGCAGACGTCTTACATGAGTTTTTGTGATCTCTGCTGAGTGTTGGAGGGAGATTCTGGTTCCTGACGGAGGCGCTCGGGATTGAAAGGCATTTGAAGTTAGGCGATGCTTTTCCCAGCAGGCTGGGAGATGATTATCGACCAAATGCTGGTACATTTTCACTGTCAACATTAGTTTACAATACTCAGTACTTCAACCAACCATCATCCTGCTTTGGGTCGACCGGCTGCTAGCCGATGTTGCTGATGAGTTTTTGGTCGCAGCGTCCACTGTGACTGTTCCGTCAAAGGTGAATTTTCTGCCCTTCAATAAGGCACTGGGTGTGACTCACAGTTGTTCTAAGAGTATTTATAAGTCATTTGAAGTATAGCGCCAATTTTGTTTAAGTATTGTTTCTTTTACCGCCCAGATGAACTGGAGGATGAGGGGGGGCAGGTTTCCAAAGTCTTCTGTCGAGCAGACGTGTTGGTTGGTTGGTCTCACCAAAACAAAACTAAACAAAAGGACAGATAAAGAAATGTTTTCAGTTTGTCTTCCTTTTTGTAATTTGTTGCGTCTTCACTGGAAACCAGGAAGGCTCCTAAGTTTTCTCACATTTTCTCATCATTAAAAACGATCTCAGAATCCTGTTTTTACAAATTTATACCGGTCATTTCAGAACTTATTCTCTGAATTGTGACTTTTTCCCTCAGAATTCTTCCATTCCATGACATGGTTCTGGTCCAGTTCCTTAAGTTGAAGATGTTTTACACCAGATGCAAAAAGACCAAGATGTGAGCTCAGGTTTGGAAACTGCCATCAGCTTCTAGTCAGATGATGTTCAGGATTAATTAGCGCAGTACATTTCTGTGCTACGCAGGCAGCCAACTGTCAAGTTGGCGTACAATGTAAGACATTTGTTTGGCTGATTTTAAAAACTTTGATGTCGTTTCCCAACTTGAGCTCCAGGCCTGTTTGTTCAATAAAAAATAAAAAAAAATGCAGCATTAGCAGGTTTCATCAGAACTCACCAGTGCTCTGTTCTCTTCAGTTGATGGCGAGATTTTTTTGTTTTGTTTTGTATCTGGAATTTCTCAGCTGTGATCAAACTGTTCGTCACCTTAAAATAAAAATAAAAATGCACTTTGGGAGTGTGACAGTGCTTCATTGTCGCATTGTAATATTCTTATCTCCTGTGACATGTGGAAAATATTTGAAACTCTCTCTAAAATTTGGTTTGACTTTTCTTTGAACCCACACTGGTTTCGCTACAGGTGCAAAGTTTGCAACGCTGGTGCTGAATGAAATGACAGGCACAAGAATGTTCTTCTAGTTCAGATTTGGTTTTACGCCCTGTGAGTTATTCTCTGAGGGACTCTTAGCACTGCTGCCCCTGCAGGTTGGGATTCGCATGCCAAACCGCCTTGTGTGCTTTCCAAAGGGTTCCTTCTGTGAGGAACCACCTGAATCCATTTTCATGTTATCATCTGTGAGAAACCCCCCGTTTATCCCCCTGAAAATGTAGTTTGAAAAAAGACAAACACAATATTGAGCGCTACCTACAAAACAGAACTGAAAATCTTAACTCACAGTTCACTTACTAGCAGTTTTAAACCATCTTAAAGCATTCAAGGAAACATATTATACAACTTTCCAGGTTCATGATTCTATTTTGGGTCACTACTAGAAAAGGTTTACATGCTCTGTTAAAAAAAACAGATACACTCCATATAACACGCAAGCCAAAGCTAGCTGAGCTTGCACTGCATTGCAGACACAAAAAGCGACAGGAAAAAAAGTTATTGCTGGAATCAAAGCTACTAGTTGCTATTCAGTTGGCTTCATATGAGGCTAAACATTCGTGGTTTTTCTTGACTGTCTCAGTATTACAACACTAGTTGGAGTAGCCATATTAGCTGAGCAACATGCTAACATGCCTGATTCGACAGGTTGAGCTACAAAATAAACGGTAAAGCAACATAAATCTTGTTGGTAATTCAGTCCATAACATCGGTAGAATTCACACCTCCTCGAGCTTGGGAAGTTTGCGGGGCAGTCCGAAAGTAAAACACACACTCAAACGCACACTTCAATCATTTAACAATCGCTGAGATTACATATTTGTACAAACAATTGAAATTAATCCACCGGGATCTGACATCGATGAAGATCTTGTGTTGGTTCTTGCAGCCAACAACTTAGCAGCTCCCGTTATTAGCACGTAGCTTTGTTCTGGCGCTCGTCATTTTAAAAATAAACTGTGGTTTCAAGTTTACAAGTGTTGAAGCGCAGTGGTCGCTCGTTAGAAATGTGCTGGTCAACAACAGAGCAGATGTGCTTAATGCTCAACATAGTGCTAGGTGCTTGTGGTCCATTGCTTACAATTAAAACAAGGGCGGACCTTTGCAATGGTTTTGGGGGCAGTATTAATCAAACAAGCCTCCACCTTGCATAGGAAGGAGGCCAAAACCTGAATGACTCACCACAAAACTAGAACCCCAACAGCTTTAGAGTTGGTAAGCTCTCCAAACGTATGTGCGTAATATGTCTCCTTTTAAATGTGGATGAATGCTCTGTAAAAAAAAAAAGCCAGTGAGCAGACTTTGGTTTAAGATTTTTCAGTTAAACTACACAAAAAAATAAAAAAAGTATCACAAGTATTGACGACATGAACCATACGTTAAGGTCTAGGAAATGAAACCACCAATAGGTCAGTAGACGCCATGAAAAACATGCAACAACAAAAAACAACTACTGGATTTCCAAACATCTGTTTCATGTTTAGACGCTGTTGGAATCTGTTACAGGCCACTTGGTAGAAATAACTAATCAGATTTAAAGTGGAAATATGTGCTTTCTGACTTTAGATCCATTCACTATGATTAGCAGTCTGTTCCTCTCTTTAAACTGAGGCCACAGTCGTGCTTGTTGGTCGTTCCCGCAGATTTCCACGTCTCTGTTCTGGTGAATGTT
>CAEMYA010000287.1:729578-742043 GCA_903131615.1 Diplodus sargus | reverse complement strand
TTTACATTCTGGAAGCGTCTCGCTCGGTTTCCTCGCGCCTCTCTCCGATGCGTCTCCAACAACAATCCTCCTCCTTTTTTCTAGATCTTCTTTCTGTTAGTCTCGTTTGTGCAACACTTGTATTATAATGTATTTCCTACATGATCTTTGAAAAGTTTTTTTGTTCAATAAAACTGATATGAAAAGAATCGGTTGTTGTTGTTTTTTTGGCCCCAACGACAACATTTTTTTCAGAACGTGACTCACGTCTGCACGTAAAGAGATCCGATGCCGAGAAAGTGACGTTCCGTTATCGTGTGATCGGCCTGTTTGTGTTCTCAGCTACTCACCAGGATGAGAGTCGGTGTCGTCGGGCTGTTTGTTGAGCGTCTGGGAATTGAACCTTTTCTTTTTCCACCAGTGTTGATAGAGCTGAAACCACTGAGGGATTAGCCAGTCGACGGAAATTAATCAACAATGCTTATAATCAAGTCACTGTCCTTTTTTCCCAACAAAAGCGCATTAATTATTGAATCCAACTTGTTGTTTGGAAGGATTTTCCGCCTGTCTTATTCTCCTGTGACAGGAAACAGAGTGTGTTTGAGTTTCAGGCTGCTCGTCTGACAGAATAAGCACAGTTTTGAAGATGTCACACTGTCCTTGAGAGGAAAAAAAGACACCATGAAAGAGATTTTCTCTTCGTGGAAAGATTTGTCACGTTTTCTCACAAGAAGAAATCATCCTTGAAGTTGAACTGTTGGTTCCTGATCAGAAGATTTAAATTATGTGTAGAAAAATGTCGAAGTGTCTTTTTTTTTGCAAGCTTGAATTTGGAAGATATTTCTTTATCTGGATCTTGGTAAAAGTTAAGAATATGAGGCTACAGAATCAGTGACATGGTTAAAAGAAAAGCTTTATAAATAAATGCTAGCACACCATTTTATTTTTGTATTAAAGGGGAATTCAGGTGTTTTGGGCCTTATTTACGGATTCTGGCATGTAAATGATTGGTAGTTACCAAAAGTTTTAGAATCAGTCCTGTAGTTTGTCTCAGCTGACAGGCTGAGGTTGGACCTTTTTGTTGAAAATACGACCCTCTGAAAATGCACAAGCTCTTTAACGTTGGTGTCTCATCTTGATTGTCAAAATCAGTTAAATCGAGATGTCACAGACGCTCAGTTGGTCCTGCAACAACTCACCTCTTGAGATTTCAGAGCGAGACTTCTACGTCAACGACACTCGTGTTTCTGGCAACAAAAAGGATCTTATTGTTGAACAAAAAGGTCTCTGTCTGCAGGAATCACTTCTGTAATGATGTCAGCAATTAAAATATCAACCTCAGCCTGCGAGTGACCGAAACAAGTGATGAAATCCTCGGCGCGACTGTCGGACCTACAGGGTGGAGTGGGACAGCGCTTGATTTCATGCTGCCAGAGAGTGTCGGCAGTTCCTGGATGATGAAGGCGTTGATGATGAAGGCGTTGATGATGAAGGCGTTGATGCCACTGACTGACCATCTTGGTCCCCTGACCTGAATCCAATTGAGCACCTAGTGGACGTCATGTAGCCGTCACAGTCCTGATCCGGGTCTGGGAGGAGATTTTCCCAGGAAAACCGTCCTCTGACTCATCAGGAACATGCCCGGACGCATACCTGCACGCCAAAGGCCGAGTCACTTTATGACTCGCTCTGATAAAACAAGGATCTGCTTGTGATTTCAATTTTTTACTTAGATTTTCAGTCTGGTTTTGGATCGAGCCCTCAGTGGGTCGATGATTTTGGTTTCCACTGACTGTGATTTAGTGATTTAGTGGTCATTTTCAAATGGTGTACCAATAACTTATGGGTTTGATATATTTGATGGGTTTTAAATCAGGAGTGTTTTGCCGGTCATACCTTATTGAGGGGTTTGACAGGATTGTCATTACTGTAGTGTTTTTATTGCCGTTTTGATGATTGTGCTTGTTCGCTGCTGTTGTGTCATGTTAGTCTCTTTTAACCAGTTGTCCTTCAGTAAAGCTGAACTTGAACTAGAGTCATTCATAATCAAAAGTTATGTCCCATCCTACACCCACCAGAACGACCACGTACTTGAATCACCACCTCGACAGTTACGACATGAACTTGCCATGACTGGTCACGTTCTGATGGAACTGTGGGTCGGTCGGTACTTTGGTTCTCTCAGGGAAGTTACATCAATGAAATATGAGGAAGAGTTGATTTCCAGATGAGTCAGTGGAGAACTCATTCCCAGGATGTTTAAAGAAATCTGATGCTGCTCCACCGAGGCGGCGGCTTACCTGTGAGCCTCCAGGGAGTCGACGCTTTGTGCCGTTCAGCCGGAGCCTGAAAAATGAGAACACCCGCCCGTGTTTCACAGCGCTTTACTGATCAGTGTTTTTTTCCCTCCGTGTGTTGTGGTTTTCAGTGATCCCGTCACTTCTGGACTGCAGCTTCTATTTAGAGACAGACTGGTTCACGCTTTCCCAAAGGTCTCCACTCATAAAATGACTAGCTGGTCTTCATTCCTGTGAGAAAACAGACCGAGTGGTTTTGGTCACACAAGAAGTTTTGACCCTTTGGAGCCCTTCACATGAGAGGCAAATCTTTATTTTCTATTTTTCAAAACATCCCATAATGGATGATTAACTACAGTTACTGCTGAAAAAGGGATTTGAGTAGACAATGTACACATTGTTCAGGTAGTTTTGAGGCGTTTTATCATCGTTTTTAACATACATCCTGTTTTAATTCCTCTCTACTGAAAACTCAGCAGTAAGTGTTGAGTTCAGAGAGGTTCAGCTTTACGCAGCCCTTCTGTATTTTGTCCCGGCTCCATTGTTTGAGTCCAGAATGTGTAGGGGTGTGCTGCTGCTGACCACCGTGACTCAGACTCAGTGGTTGCTCATAGTGCAACCCCAACAACAACCACGAACGATGACGGAAAAGCTGATTGTTGTGGCTCTTAAATGGCAAAACGCTGACGAGCTACTAAGGTTACAGCAAGAAAAACAGAAGACAAACTACGTTGTTGAAAGCCGCTAAAGTGACGGAGGGAAAATAACAGACGGAGCTCAGTGTGTAAAACATGTTGGGAACACAAGTCCCTACGAAGCAGCTGCTTCAGCAGAGTTACGTGTTCCCTGTGAAAACAGGCAGCAGCCAGTAACGTAGAATGTACCGACGCTGACTCTCCAGGACTGGCAGCTCCCGGTGAACATGGCCAGACCAGGACTCAAACACACCGCCTCTGAGAAGATTGAGACTCGTTTGAGGAAGAATACAGTTAACAGCAAGTAACTACAGTTAGCAGCAGGTAGCGTTTACTTTAGCAACAATGCTATCCGTCTATCAGGAAGCTTGGGCCGGCGTACAGTTGATACCTGGAGGAAGACAAACAGTTTGTGATACAAACACTCAAACATCGATTTTTTACTTTTGGGGACTTGATACCAACAGCGAGCTTCACACACTGTTCACACATTCATGCTCAGACGCGAGCTCGAGACAGGATGACGTTCATTTTGAGTTGAACCTTGAATGCACCGAGCAGCAACACGCGGAGAAGCTGAGAAACGCTCAACATCGTGCAAATTAGTGATGTGCGATACCACAGGTTGCATTTCAGATCCAACACCAAACCCATGCTGGCTTCAGCGATACCAATACAAAAGTGAACAAAAGCTGGAAACCCGTCGCTTGAACATTGACAGACGAACTGAAGTCTCGACAGAAATGAATCACTTTCCAGCAGCCCTTAGCGTCGCCAGTAGCAACACTCCCTCTCTACCTCCATAATGGACTCATTTGTTGGAGTCTGTCTTCCACCACCTGTCATCCTCTGTTCTCCGGACCGCAGCTGCAAGACCTCAACTTACTCATCGCTTTTTGTGATTAAATCTCGGATGTTTAGCGAAGTCTCTGGTGTTGCCACAGCACCTCACAGTCCTCACACACACATCACACACACACACACACACACACACACACCGTCCTTCCTGATGGAAAAATACCTCCAACGTCAACTCTCAGGAGCACCTCAGTGTTAGTAAAGTTACTTTCTACTTTGTCCCTCTCCATGACAAAACACACATTTACCCCAAATTACTGGCTTTAAATATCTTCTATTATGAGAATCGATCCTCAGAGCAGAAATGTTTGAGATTTGGAAATATCAGTTTTTCTGAATCAATCCACATTTGACTCATGCAGATGTTTTGACGTGTGGAAGCAACAACCTGCTGACCAAGAAACACTTCGATTCCCTCCAAGTTGTTTTCTACTACGTTCGACTTTGTTAAAGGACCAGTGTGTAGGATTTATTGGCATCTAGCACCAATTGGTGCATTAATGGATGTTTTCTTTTTTAAACGTGGTAATCCTGCTAGATATAGGCTGTTGACTTCTTCCCCATTGCCAGAAGACAAATTTACCTTTCTTTTCTTTTTCTTGAGCGTCACACAGAAGCCAGTGACGATGTTACTGCAGCTGCTCTTTTGTATCCTTTAATCGGTCTTTCAAACCCAACGCTGACTGAACGCTGCTGGAACAGAGATGAATGGAAAACTATTCATTCGATCAAAGTCTGTGAAGAGAAAACATTCAAGGTCGTGAATAAATAGTGTTTTTATAAACGTTGTCACACAGTGAAGGTTTGGAAGGGACCATTTATCCAACAGTGAAAGAAAGATATAAAATCTGAGGTTTTACTGTGTTTAATTTCAACTACACTTAACTACATTTAGCAAATTGTTAGCATTACATTAGCAGCAAAGCTGCTGTTATCTGTCGACCAGGAAACTCCGTAAATCACCTCGGTACTCCAGCTGGCGTCTGTTGTTGCTCTCAGAGGTTTCGTACAGCTTCAGTCTGGAGGTGTTCATTAAGGTGCTGCAGGTTATCGGTACGTTTGTTAGGAAACAAACTTTAGCAACAAGTAAAGCTATCAGTCCGCAGTCTGAGGGCAGCAGAGGGAGAACCAGACAATATTTTCTACATTAAACATGACTCAGTTTCAACCAACACACTCCTCTGGTGATGTTCTTCTTTATATATTAGTCAGAATCAAAATCAATGAGTTCAGCTTCTGGGACCAGCTCGGCTTGTGTCCTGTGTTCAGATACAAGAAATCTATTTCCTGTCAGACTCTGATGTCGTGGTTGCGAGCTAGCGAACATCAGATCGTTGGTTCTGATTTGTGCATGACAGTCTCAAAACAAAATGACCCCACTGGCCTGTAGAACAGTCAGATTATTTCCCAATAGCCTCGCTTTCACTGCTATCCGGTTTGTTTACTCCCCCGCAAAAAAATAAGGTCAAAAGTGCACAAAGGAAGCGTGTCTGCTGTTGGGCAACCGAAACAGGAAGAGGCATCGTTCTCCCCGGTCGCCAGCACGAGGTAACAATGGAACAACTGGAGTAACTGGAAACAAAAGACAAAGAACAACCGCTGATGGAGGTGAACAGGGAGAGCGATGGGTGAGAGGACGGGCTTTCACTTGATGGAGAGGATGGCGCTGCTGTTACGTTGAGGTCTGTTTCCTCTAACAAACCGGGCGGTTCTAAAGACATTCTTTCAGGTGTTTCAGTCAACCTCGTCTTACGGTTGTTCTTTGCTCAGGACTGTAGCCAGGCTGCTAACGGCGGCCATGTTGTTAGCGCTGTTGTTGCTACAGCTGAGTCATCAGTGAAACAGGGAAAACGTAGGAGGGAAAGTTGAAAAGTCGTCTGTTTCTGGTTTTGGTTGGTACTGCTACTCTGACATCAGCGCAGGCTCGCCAGGTCGCAGCTGGGCTACTAATTGTAGCGTATAAGTCACCGCTAGCGAGCAGATGATGATGCAGCGCTCGTTTAATAAGACTTAAGTGATAGCGTGAAGCTGTGAATGAATTGCGAGGGTCAGATATATGGTAAAAGGCGTCAGGTTTGGCCCAGTACACAAAAGACATCACCTGTAATCACAGTAATGCCTTCGAGGACAACAGATGACGTTGGCCCGGTACCACTTCCCGTCGTGAACTACATGCTAGGGAACGAGTGGTGACTCCAAAAACGAGGGTAGGGCTAAAAATAGGAAATGGAATCGAGCCATGAATGAGGAAAGAAACTGCTCGAAAACACATCGCTCGAGAAATAAACGACTTTGTGGCGTGCGAGCTTGTGCCACATGAGAAATTAACCGCCCAATCAGAGCAGAGAATGTAAATTTCGTGCTCAGTGCAAACATGCCTGCCAGCCTCAGACTAATGAGGAAGAAGAGAGAGACCGAGTGTGACTGTGTGAACGCACCAGAAGAGATCAGCTCTTCCGTTTCCTCTGCGCAGAAACCAGCTGTCACAGTGTCTCAGCTGAACATCAGACCTGATCAGGACGTCACATCAGACACGAGGTCGGGCACGAACCAACAGCACCAGTTTGAAATGACATTTGCGGTGGCGGCAGCCAGCCTGCAGCTATGGAGGTCGGGGTCTGTGGTCTTCACTGCCCCCTCCTTTCTCCCCCACAGCGTTGCTTCTCAGGCAGAACCATTTCCAAGCTGCTCTGCTCTGCAGCCAGCGCTGCCGCTCAGCTCTTTGTGTGTTGGGGGAAGGGAGCCCAGCAGGCAGAGAAGCAGCCGTAACAGTAACCTCCACAGCTGCTCGCTCTCCATTTTGGATTGGTTACCTCATCACAGACATCCTAATCTCAATATGGCGTCCGTGTAACAATTGCACTTCATGTTCAATTAGTGCAATGCTTTGTAATAAACAATCACGCCAGTAAACAGCCGCATGGACGGCAGAGGGAGGAGGTCAGCCTTTGTCTCCAGCAGCAGAAGTGTAAAGCTGTGTAAAGTGAAGGTCTGCAGACAGAAGAAGCGTTCGGGGGTTTCGGGACGCAGCAGAGCAACAATCATTCTCTGTTTCTTGCCTGGATGTTCAAAAGAGACGGAAGAAGACACAAACTGGCTCCTTCCATCATAAACAACATGGCTGACTTCACACTGAAGCTGAGTGCAAACCTGAGCGTGAGAAAGCAAAAAAAACAAAAACCCTGCTGGCTGTGTAAACAAAACACGTTTCATCTGTTTAGACAGAGCTGAGGAAGAACAGAAGTGAGAGAAGAACAGATGTGGAGGCCAACGAGAGACACAGGCACATCAGAAACGCTCAGCGTCGAGACTGAAACAGACTTCTGTGGTTTTGATTTAAACAAAGCGGGTAAATATTCGGCTCCGGCAGCAGAGACGTGACAGGAAAAGCAAACAAGGGATCAAAACTTTATGTTTTTTTCACTCAGACACCATCAGGCTCGACTTTTAACAGCTGTTACCATCATATGTTTCAAATGGAGGCGATTTAATTTAAGTTTTCTCGGGGCACTTTTCATGTGACTGGTTGTAGACACTGTTTCCCTCCATCAGAGACAGACTTTGTGACAGCAGCAGAGAAAAAGTCCCTTTAAACCGGCAGAGACCTTCAGCCAGGCGGCGGGTGGGCGACCATCTGCTGCGGACCAGGACTGAAACCAACAGTTACTTTAACAATCAGTTTCTCTTTTGATTGCTTGCCATGCTAGCAGCATGATGCTGGGGATGGTCGTGTTGGTGGTCCATCACTTTGGTTCAGAATATCTCAACAGTTATAAAATGGACCGCGATGAAATTACGTCCCTGAGTGTGTGTCGTCCTCAGAGGATGAAGCCTGATGACTTTTCCTCTAGTGCCCAATATTGTTTTAGTGTTTCAATAACTTTTAGAAGGGGGAACCATCACACGCGACATACATGTCAACTTTTAATGCAGCACCATCACAAGGTCACATTTAAATTTGGTTTATAACTGCATCACAAAGATAATGATCTTTGGCTTTTGTCCACTAGTGAACTTTAAGTCTTTGTGGTATTAATATAGTTCTGTCACATCTGGAAGTTATTTGGTGCTGGATAAAAAACATAAATGAAGCGCCACATGTGTAAACAGCTTCAGAGGTGAAAAACCTGCCCAGATGTTCTGATTGTAGAGTATATATATCACCGTTTGATCATTTCTCATACTGGCTGTAGTATTCACTGGTTTCTTTCATTATTAGATATTTGTAGGTTGACTTCAAGGTTTTCTGTCTTTGTCTGATTACTAACAAGCCTGTTTTGGTTTTCAGGAAATGTTCCAGTATTTGCTCGGCTTGTTGCAAAATAGATGATACCACCTTGTTTTTCTTGCATTAAAACGTATTTCCTTCGCTCAGAAACTTTAAAAAAAAAAAAGTTTTCCAATGCTTAATGATGTCAGAAATGAGATCAGAAGAACAGGATCGTTTACGAGCAGATCTGCAGGTTTGATCTTGTCTTCCTCTCCCTGACTGTGTGTGCGTCTCGAGTTAAGTCGGGCCTGTCGTTACTCGGCGATTCATTGTGGAGCGCCTGTTGTCACGTGACGTCGGTGCATAATGACATCAGATCGCCATCTGTCTGCGAGGTTCGTGGAGGTCGGCGGTGTCAGACGCGGCCTCCACGCTCTGCGGCCATTTCAATGTTTCCTGACAAACGCAGCTTGTTCACAGAGCCGCTCTGCTGACAGACAAACACCATCAATGATTAATGACAAAACTGCGGCAGACGTTCTGGCTTGTTTGAGGAAATGATGCAGCTGTTCAAGTGTGGCAGAATTTGGTTTTGTCAGTTTCTTCTTTGTATCACATTGAAGGCTGACGTTCCTCCCGTCCTGTTTGGTCCGTGTAGTTTTGTTTTTTAAAGGAGCCATGATTTTCTAAAATATCTGGTCACTAGTTTTGAGCAGACGTGACGAAGACAGGAGGAAATTCTACATTTGCTGGAGGACTTTTTCATACTTTATGTGCTGTGATGATGAAGGAACACGTCACCCAGTTAAACATTTGTTGGTTCACTGATGTTTTAATGTTCTTTGGACAACAGTTGAGCTCGATGGCACAGAGGAAGAAGATACATCAGGCTTTGGCTTTGAATAAGCAACCGACTCTGCAGCTCTACGCAGCTTGTTTTGACCTCCTGGACTGACGAGACATCACTTGTATAAAAGTTTTCACAGCAGCCTGCTCGTAGCAACCGACTGTACAAAACCTGGATACCAGCATCAAGCGGCAAAGAGACAAAGTCAGAGATCAGCTGGTGAAGAACGTAAAACATCTTGTGGACGAAAAATAACATTTTTATCAGGAGTTGGTGGAGACCAAACCAAAACTTAAAGCTAAAAGAGGCTAAAGTGCATCATAGGGCTGCAGAGTTGGTTCACATTGCACAGAATCATTTGATCCATCGATAATACAAAACAGTGATTTGGTTTTTTTCCCAGAGAGCATCTGGGTTCAGTAAACAGACAGCTTTCATTTCTTCTCTGGATACAGATGAACGGAGAAAAAGCTGAACCATGTTAAAACAAGCTATTGTGGTATGTAAACAGACAGCTCCAGTTTTACTGGTTCAATTGGTTCTACTGGTCCAGGTCCAGAATCTTTGGAGGTTCTTCAGGTTCTATTGGCTCCAACCCCTGACCGAGGTCCTGTAGGGAGGAGACAACACGGTCAAACCAGGAAAAAGATACTGCCGTGCACAGAATTATACAATAAATCTGATTTCAGACGGTCTCCTGCAGTTCAGAGTGCAGGAAGGTCTCGATATTGTGTCCGGGATTCAAACTACACAGTGAGGTTGTTTGAAAGTGTGGACAGAACCTGCTCAAGGACACCACAGAGCAAGATTCACAGCAGAACCACCGGCCAAAGTCACAATTTCTCAAGCCCGTCTTAAAACCTGCTGTGATAATTTATCTGGTTCGTACTGACCATGAAGATCTAAGATCATCTAAAATAAGATGTTCTTCCACTGGATGTGACGGATCCACGGTTTGATATTATGAAGCTTCAGCAGCAGAGTTGATAAAATCTGATGGATGTTTTCTAAAGTTAAGACCTTCGTACACCAAGTCGTTTTTTATCAAAAAACGTTTTGCACAAAAACCTGACAGTGAGTCAGATGTGAACATTCACAATATGAGAGTCAACAAGTCCTGAAAACAAGAACCAGAGCGAGGTCCGTCTTCACAATGCACGATTATCCTGATGTCTTCCAGGTGGTATTTCAGGATGTCAGTGGTCTGGTTTGATGACCTGCTGGTTTTACTGGAACCAGACACTCAAAATAAGACCATTATTATCTGCTGATTAGTCGATCCTGAACATCAGCTGTCAGTGTGTCTAAGACAGGGACGCACACATCACATATGACAATGGATGTGTTTTTAATGTTTTGTGTTTTTAACTGAATTGGTGTGTGAAGGCCTGAAGTCTACCGAGTCCAGGATTTCCTCCTCATACCGCTCCTGGACTGAGCTTCCTTGTTGAGATTCCCTCGCATTCATTGTAAAAGGTGAAAGCGACCGTTCACTTTTGTGGCCAAATAATAATAATAACTGTCATTCCTGAAGATAAACTAGCTGCTGCTGTGATCATTTTCCAGAGTTGTAAAATCCTGGGTTAGTCTTCTAATACCGGTCTAAACTTGAGTTTGTCCTGAATTGATTTCATTTGTCACAAAGAGGCATCACAGTTGATCCGTGATGCAGCTGATGTTTTCAGTCTGAATGTCTGCTGTGAATGGATCCTCACTGGTTTACTTTTAGTTGAAGACGCAGCGAGCGGCTCAGACTCCTGCTGATGACTCTGACAGACTCTGATTGACCGACTCACCCCGAACGGCTCGCTGAAGGCTCTGGAGCCGCTGTACAGAGGGTTCGGGATTGAGACCAGCGTGGGCTTCTTCCTGCCGCCCGTCGCACCGTCCTCATCCTCATTCTGTCACAGAGGAAACAACAGGAATGACTATCAGCTGTTAGCACACAGCGTATGAAACACAGACACAAATACAGAGGTTTCCTCCGACCAGCAGTGTTATTTCTCAATCTATTGTTTTGATGTGAGTTGCAGTTTATGGAAATGTCGGCCGCAGAGACGTCTGCTTTCTCTCAAATCTAATGGAACTGGGTGGCACGCGCTCAAACTGCCAAAAAATACAACCGAAAGGCTCAGAAGGAAGCTCTTGTTGTGAGCAGTTTGATGTAGGAACTATTTTCTTTCTGCTGAACGAAACCTGCTCATCGCATCAACATGCTGAAGGAGGCGTGCATCTGCCTGTGGACAAGACGTAAACATTATACAGTGGTGCCGTTTGTTGTCCAGGTTCCCTCGTCTTTAAGTCTTTTTATGTTTTTTGAAGAGGTTTTTGCTTAAATGCCTGAAAGAAAGTCTGTGGTTACCACAATAGATATTTACACGTTTTGTTCTGCAACATAAAGTGTCTAAATGAGACTACAGACGTTATCATGGACAACATGTCATCACAGTGAACTTGTATGTATGTTTGTTACATTAAACACCTTCAAGGCAAAACTTCTCGAAGGGCAACTTGCTGTTTTGGACAATGAAGATACTGTGAATGAACAGCTCATCATGATTGAGCTAAAATCACATAAATGTTCTTTTACTCAAGTCAACTAAATAATACTATCTAACCGTTGCTGGTGTGCAGGCAGACTGAACAGAACAGATGCCTTCTTTCTTACAGATGGACCTTGGCTTGTCACAGTCTGGGGGATGAGCTAGAATTTACTACTGTTCTGCAGTTTGTCCAAAACTCCCTTTTTTCTCCTCTTCTCTTATCGCATGACTTAAAGAGGGGAACAATCAGCTTAAGACGATTAAGTTCAGAGGCTCCTTTGTGTCGCTGAGAATCTTACCTACAACACCTGTTGTGAGCTGTGTCTTCTCTTACTTCTTCTTCTTTATTAAATTTGTCAAATGATGTGCGTAAAAAAATTCAGATATGTCGGAGAAAACACAATCAAGTGAAACCCTAAAATGTCCCTGACTAATTTTGAGTAGTGTAATTCAAAGACTATTAAACTTAAAGGAAGCATCAGTTGGATTTGTCCCAGTGGTTCTTAAATGCTCCACAAAGATAATTGATTGTTGAGTCTCATTCTCAGGACGTCACATAGCAACATTTTGAGTTGGTAAAGCGTCCTGAGCAGCAACAAAGAGAGAAAATAAGAAAATCCAGGCAGAGAGCAGCAGGGTCTCTGCAGATACGAGACACTAACGCGCCTTTTCTCCACATTGCAGTCTCCCTCTCTGTCTGTTTCGTCTCGCTACGTCTGCCATGCATGATGTGTACTGTGATGTTGGGAAGGGGACGTGCAATGACACAAAATGAAAATAGATAATTCCCCTAAAATGCAATTAAACTAAAGAAACGAGCCTGTTTTGAAAATGTAGGGAGGAAGAGTAAAACGATGGCAGAACAATAAATACTCACGTAAAGTACAAAAACCTGACAAATAGACTTTTGTAGAGCAGCAAAGTATTTGTACTTCAATACCTCTAACATGTGACTTCACATGTGTGTGTGTGAGTGTGTGTGTGTGTGTGTGTGTGTGTGTGTGTGTGTGTGTGTGTGTGTGTGTGTGTCTCACTC
>CAEMYA010000287.1:713871-725338 GCA_903131615.1 Diplodus sargus | reverse complement strand
ATAACTTCACTGAAGGATGTTCTTGATGGAAATCAAGAGTTTTAGCTCGACTTCCTGTGTGAGACGGTGATAGATGGATGGATCGTCCAATCACCTGTCAAGTAAAGTTTCTGTTCTTTTCCAAACAAAACTTTCCATGTAACAAACAATCAGACTTCAATATTCTGTAGAGTTCCTACTGCAGTGAATTAAACTCTATTCTAAACTCGAAGCCATTAGACTCACTGCTTCACACAAAGTTAATGCATCGATCTGTTGTTTAAGTGTATTGCACCACATAATTAAATTATTACATTGGTGCTGAAACAATTTGTAAACTAATTGATAAACCAATAGACAGAAACAGAGTAAACAACACTGTTTACAATGAGAAAGACATGGCTGGTTGCTCTTTGTAATTCAATGTAGATAAAAACTGTCAAGTGCTCTGGAAAAAACGGTAAAAAGCTTCAATAACCAGAGGCAATCCAGGCACTCCAAAATACAAGAAAATGTATCAAGCGAGGAAGGAAATAATTAAAAATCCTTTTTTGTAGGGGCTTAATTATTAAAAGGTCATTAAAAAAGCCAACATGTTTTGATCACTAGGCTTTCATCAGGGCTCCAAAAACCATTTAGCTGCAGTAATAAAGGCTTTTTAATTATTTCCTTCTTTGTTTGATACATTTTCTCATATTTGGAGTGCTTGGTTCTCTTTTTTTAATATTTCTCTCAATATCTCTGTCAGACATCGAATCCTCCATCAGCACAAACACAGATGGAATTAAGTCCCTGACAACATCTGATATGCTGTAATCTACAAATACGATATTGCAATATTGTCAATAAACCAAACTAAATTTCATTGTCAACTGTCGCCTAGAGCTCTGGAAACATGTCATGAATCTGCTTAGCCATATTCTGACATGAATCCATTAGTTACAAGTATAAGTGGCAGAACAATTAATGACAGTAATTGTTAGTAGCAGATCCAGACTATAAAAAACAACAAAAACAGCCTGTTTGTGTCTGAGCTGAGTCCCCAGAGAGCTCTGTGATGCTGCAGCAGACTAAACAATAACACGTTAACACCACAAACACTGTTCAGGAACTAAACCCTCCAGTGACAAAAATAACTGAGTGTTTAGAAAAACCTGCATCTCTCTCAAACCAGAGTCAGTGCTGCCGTCATACCTTTGAGCCTGTAGCAGTAGGCGTCGTACTTGGAGCTCTGGTCCACAGGTTCTTTGTAGATAACCACGCCCACATGGTTGTCTCCACACCTGACTGAGGGGAAGCGGGTCGGGTATCCCACCTTGCCCCCCTCTATCCAGCCGGCCACACACAGATGCATCCCCAGCTGTCAGGGCCAGAGAACAACAACAACATGATAAATGGTGGATCACAAGTCCCAGCATGCACTGCTGTGAGCAGAACAGGTGGAAGAGGAAAACAATCACCACAATTAACTGGAAGAGGCTATTATAACATGCTGTTCAAAACAGGCTGTTCAGCACAGATTATCTGGTTATGTGAGTTGTTTACAGATCAAACTTAAGTGTCCTGAACTGCTCACAGGCTCGTCTATAACATCAAACATGTTCAGTATTTATGACTTAAAATCTGGATGATTACATCGGTACTTTCCAAGCTAGACCACAACAACCAATGAGAGAGGCATCCTGAGGCAGCTGAGAGCTGCCCAGCAACAGTCAAAGTTGTAGTCTTTGAAGCTAACGTTAGCTAGCATACCACTGTTGAACGAAACTTAAAATCTCACCTCCTGTTCTGAAAACGACAAAAAAAACAACCCAAAAAACGCGTTGATCGCGTCTCCCCGCTCATCCAGACACACTCAAACTTCCACATGAGATCAAATGAGAGGTATAACGCCTGAGCCAAGTCTCAGTCTGCAGAGTCATTAAGCCAGAGCGCTGTTCACAGTGTATCAATAATTCTTTAAAGGTGGACTATGTAGTTTTGGAAAGCAATTTAAATCGTAAGAGAAATATCGTTGACTGATCTTTTTTTTATGTGTAAACAAAATAAATAAACAAACTCTTTTTGTTTTCATGACTGAATAAACACAATAAACAAACAGACCGTAAAATAAAGGACATCACAGTTTCATACTGTTTTACTTTTTATATGTGGCGGACCCTGCCACCATTCTAGCTTCAAACATGGTTCTGACGACCTTATAATCCTCTGAGAAAAGCGTGTTTATTCAGTTACCGAGTTTGTATCACTAAATCATTAGTATTGTAAATATTATAACTCAAGAGTTTGAATTCCTTCTCCAAAACTACAAAATTTAACTTGTCCAAATTGCACCACTTCCTTGTGTCCTCAGTAACAAACCAGCCAAGAGTGAAGCTGCAACAGCCTTCATCCAACATTTTTTCTAAGAAATACTGTATGTGTATGTGTGAGTGAGGTGTATGGACCTGTGTGGTGTCTCTATGGAAACACCTTCTGTAGGCGGGTTTACCTGCTGTGCGTCTCCCAGCTGTTTAAAGTTGGCCAGCGTGGCGCCCTCGGCCTTGCAGGCGGCGCCAGCCTGACTGAAGTTCATCTTGTACTTCCCCTCCGGAGAGCGCAGGTGGAACACTCCAGCTGTGTTGGCTGACAGCACCACAGCACCAATGTTAACTTTACTAAACACTTCAATCTCTGCATGTGACAACAAAAGGCAATACATTGAATTTAAGACGACAAATTTACTGATATTAAATGTTTAAACTGATTAATTGGGATTATAAAACAGCTAAATAGATTACTGGTCTCTTATTGGCTGTGAGGTGTTTTGTTTGACTCATTAAAAACATAATGAACTTTGACCACAAAACTGCAGTATGTATCGAGTCATGACCTCTACATCACGAATACGCCCTGATTAATGAGCGCCAGTAAAAACCTTCTCTGGGTATTAACAGACTCTCAGCCTTAATGAGCTTCATGTATAATAGGCACAAACAAACTCATGGCCCCTTAATGAGCTCTGGGCCTCCATGAGCTCCGGGCGTTGCCTGCTGTACTACAGCTGAGTGCTTGTTGTTGTTTGTTACCAATCCCAGAAAAAAAAAACACAAGTCATACCAACAACAAAAAACACAGTTCTTCATTACATCACCATCGTAAGATGGACGTTACAGGGTCACCTGATGTAGAATTACCTGTTATAACAGCAACATAAATGAAGTGAGCTGTGGAACCAAGGTGGCACCTGCTCAGCAGAGGCAACTGAACTCATGATTACGCTGCAGTTACAGTTTATTTTGATGTAACACCTTTGATAGACCAGACTGCCATCAGGTCATCAAGAGCCAACTACCAAGGCAGCGCCCCCTTTAGGTGGAAATGCATTCACATAACGATAGAAATGGGAAAATGCCGAAAAGTTGTTGTAGCAAGTTGCAAAACAAATAAACAAACAAATCCAGACCTCCAACACAACTCTGATAAAGAAAACAGATCTCATGAAGAGAGCAGTAACAATGTCTGAGGCTCCAAAGAAAAGTGTACATATCTTTTTGATAACAACTAGCTTCTGTCATTTTATCATGTTACATCAGAAATGTGAAACAACTACATCCAACTGGTTGATAGTCTGTCACTAAATCTAAGCCTAAGGCCCAGATTCATCAGTTGGCAATTAACAGGTGGATTATTTACAGACACCAATATCTGGCTACTGTGCTGCGTCAGTGATCTACTTGGACATGACGACTGACCAATCATCTCTATCATTAGACATGTCTATTAGACAAACGCTTGTTTAACAGAAAATGACTCTATACAAACTTGTAAAAATTGTTATGTGAACACATCGTCAATCGTCAGATTTATTCAACATCTATAGGATAGTGCACAGCCATGACGTTTACCTGTATGTGCTGGTCTGGTCCATCTAGTGTTACCATCGTAAATATAAGTATAATTTGGTTTTACTTGTAAGTTTGATCCTTTAGTACATTCACTGACACATTTACTAAAAAATGACATCAATATACGATAATGCAGCCTTTAAAACCAGGGAAAGACAATACTTGTCTTATGACATATCAGGATATAACCATATCCAAAATTGCCTTGTATCACAATAATGATGTAATATCTATATATTTCCCAGCCCTAGTTACCATGGTAATGCAGGTCCTTGCAGGTGGCCACAGGGTCGCAGCCTCCATTGTCTTCCAGGCAGCGATCTACAGGGGGCACCACCTTCTCCAGACACTGGACTCCATTACCCACGTACCCAGGCAGACACTCACAATCACGCTGGTTCTGGAAGAACCAGATTACTGAGTGATCAGTTTAAAGCAGGCATTGAGGTTACGTGTTGAGATGTTATTGCTCAATGATCGTGTTTGTCCCCCTTCATCCAACTGTTTGCTGAACCACTACTGTAATATTTTACATGTACAGTATGTAAGATATAATGTCATATTGTTGTTTAGGTTAATTTGTCCAACAACAACAAAAAGTTCAGGGAAATAAACAAACAAATGATGAACAAAACAAAGACTTTAAAGAAAATAATAAGCAACAGTTTTTTACTTACTGGACCAGTGAACTTGCAGGAGGCAAAGTCACTGCAGCCGCCATTCTGCTCTTCAATGCACCTGGACAGAGAAACATCACATCTCTAACAGTGAACGTCTAACTTTCACTTAAAATCTCCCTTGTTAAGAGGAGAAAACACAGAAGTGAAACATTCATAGAAAAATATGTGCCACGCCCACCTGTTGATGGGCTGGCAGGAGTAGCCGTCTCCTTGGTAATCAGTCTGACAGGTGCAGTTGACAACCAGCCCCGTCTGGTTACAGACTGCGTTCAGGTGACAGCCACCATTGTACTCTGCGCAGAGGTCTGGAGCTGCAGAGTGTTTAATAAAACGGTCATCACACGGTGGGTTCATGTCAGGGTGAGTGACAGATGGTGATCTGTGTGTGTGTGTGTCATCGTCACGTTTACACATCCATCTCATTATTACACACAATGTTCGCAGCAAACAGAAGATATCAATACACATAACTAAAATGTTACAGATTTTTTTTATGTAATTTATTTTTTTATGTATTTTAAAAAAAATGTTTTTGTTGTTCAAATACAATATAATAAATGAGGATATTTAAGGAAGATATATCAGTTTTTGATGCATTTTGATTGTCTTTATTGTTTTTTCTCTACACGCTATAGTGAAGTTCAAGTGCGGCTGTTCAGCTTTGAGGGATTTACATCCAGACTAGATTAACATTGTTTGTTATGTAGGATGTCAAAATAGTTGAGATCCATTTACTCCTGTCTAATATAAATACCAGTATGTACACACACACACACACACACACACACACACACACACACACGGAGACAGTGTCAGAAGAGTTGAGATTCATACACTCTTGCCAGACACAAATACAAGATGGACATTATACAAAGCCCTGAAATAATTCTGAAACATATTAAAGCTTTGCCTGCTGCATTGCGTTTGCCATAAATTCATTGGAAAGTGTTAAACCATTATATTAAAGGTGTGTTGAAATAGGAAGTGAAGAGGAAATGGCAATACTTTGTGTGTGTGAAAAAGAGGAACTGCACTCAAAGTTTTGTCTGTCACTGTCTCCAAGGATCAGAATGAGAATTAAGTATTATCTTTGCAAAGTAAAAGGGTGTGTAAGGTGTAACCAATGTATTGAAGTCTAGAGATCTAGTGAAAATCAGTAAAGAAATGGTGTTGAGCTGAGGTCATGAGAAAGTCTTAAAGAACTGATCAGGTCAACATGAGGTCAAAAGGAAGTGTCAAAGTCTGATCACGCTTTGGGCACGGGCACAGACCGTGACCGAGGCGTGTTAGATCATTATGAAATTGTCAGCCGTCATCAAGGGACTATTAGTCATTGAATGGGGAGACGGTGGGAAAATGTCCTAATAAGGACATAAAACCGTGCCACCGTCCGAAGCAAGAGAGAAGCGTTATGAAATCTTAATCAAGGGGTTCTAAACCAGTGAATGGAGAGATGCTGAAGAAATGTCCTAATAAGGACACAAAACCAAGCCAGTGTCCAAAGCAAGAGTGTATATAACTCGAGGAGCACGGTTCTTCCACTCGCTCAAGCCTTGAAGAAACACCTGAGACGGAGAATGTGAGCAGCCTAAACATCGCAGAAAGGACTTCAAGAAATCTTCAGCAGAAACAGACCAAGGAATTAAGAGTACAACAGATTAACCATTTTTGCCAACATGCTGTGGATTACAATTTGGATACTGGAGTACTTTTGTTCACTCTGCTGTCGTGAAGTTTGGACTTTGAGGAAGTTACGAGACCTCAGCCGAGGTTGTGATTTGCCTCAAGGACTTGCAGCAGGAAGAGAAAGGCAAGCCATGGAAAGACCTGACCGTCCCCATCTCACCTAAATTTAAGTATTTTTAACCAGGCCTCAGCTCTTTTAGATTAATTGGTTATTGACAGTATTGTGATTTATTGGTAAGTATGTTTGATGATGAGTGATAGTAATTGAAATAAGTTTTGCGCTGTATGCTTTGCCCTTGCTAAAATCTATGCAATAAAACCTACATAATATAGTTAAAATTAAAGTTGTGGACATTGATTTTATGTCTCTTTAATTGGAAGTAAAAGTCAAGTGTGCATAATATCTTAAAGGTTTTTAAAGGTTACTCTAGCCTACCAAATTGAAACAGTCCCTTAGGGTTTACCAAAAGCCCTTAAAATCCAACCCAGCAACATACCAAGTACCACTGATTATTTAGAGGAGAGCTGCCATAACGGGCGTGGCTGGTGGCCGTATCTGACTCAAGGGCTGTTCATGTCAGGTACCAAACCAGAGGAAGCAGGGAAGACATTCGGCAGTTAGAAACTAGGCGAGTCTCCTCACCACCAGCTTAAGAAATCCCTATTTAAATTCCGTGTTTTTAAGCGACCTCTTGCAGGTTTAGGGATCAAACCCTTTAAACAGAGAGCTGGTCGAGTGCCTCATTGACAGGGTAAAGCTCGGGATCTAACAAGGACAATTAACAGTCACACAGACACCTGAAGAAAGCAAGCTTTCCCTCCCCCATCCTCATCACCTTCTGTTGCAGCCATGTTGAGACCAGCTGCATCATTACCGGGTGTACTGTAGTGAATTAGACTTACAAATGTCACACACATAAACTATAACCACCTGATCATATGCTTCACTGCTAGAGACCAGTCTGGAGGCAAAAATACCAAAACAAGCAGGAGGAGAATCTGGCTGCGCTCCAGACCTGACAGAGAATCTCGGGGAAGATAACAGCAGTCTAAAGACTTCATTCAAGTTTATGTAAGCTTGTCCAGTTACCTTTGGTGCCAGAGATTTGTAAAAGAAGAGCTACAGGTCCCAAACTGTTGATCCAACGTGGATGTGAACTCCCTCAAAGCTAAAACGCTCCATAACCACACCTGTTTTGGTTTGAATGAGAAAAAAATCTGAATTGTTTGTTTGAGCCGCAGCAGGGTCACGCTGACCTGACATCCTGCTGCAGGCCCTCAGCCAAACATTTTGTTTTAATTGTCAAGTTTTGAAGGTCAGAGTTTTATGCTGTTTCCAGGTTCTCAATCTTTCATAGCAAAGACCTTTCTTAAATGTATCATTTTTATGACACCATTATCATGCTCTGGTTGTTTTATATGTGTTATTAAAATCACTATCATCATGCAGACAAAAATGCTCCGGCTGATAAATCGTCCTGAGCTGCAGAACACTCACGTGGCTCTGGACTGCAGAAGGTGCCGTTCCCCTGAAAGCCAGTTTTACACTGACAGCCAACAACTGGCACACAGTCGGCCTGAGTGTGGCACTGCCGGCACTCCTCTGGGATAGAGCCTGGACAGACAGACAGACAGACAGACGGATGGATGATTCATCAATGAAGGAGATTTAAATCAGTAAACTTTGAAACACTCGAGAGAGCAGAATTCTCTAAAGGGCTGCACAATCCTCATATCCATCCAACTTTTAAAAAGATAAAATGTTTGGATGAAGGACTCTTTCATTCCATCAAAAACCTGATAAACTATGAAAAGGTGATGTTTCACACTGCATGTGGCAAACGGTAGTCACAACAGATACTGACTGATTTTCCGACCAGTACCTGCATCCTCCATGTCTTAAAATTCATGTTGGTAGCCCTGATCATGTTTTGTGCCTTACAATTTAGTTCTATTATTTTTAAGATAAAAACTGAACATTTCAGAATGGTCTTTTATGGCGACCAGCCTCAAGCACACCTGTGCAGTAATCAGGCGGTTTGATCAGCATCTGCATGTGACACATCTGTCGGATGGATTATCTTGGCAAGGGAGAAGAGCTCGCTATTTGTATTTTAACACATGTTTTGTGCACAACTCATTTTGTTTAAATATGAATTGTTTATTATATATTGTTTATACTCTAGAGTGGCCATCTGCTTAAGGAAATTACTGTTTATTTTATAAAAATGTAAACTATATTTGTGAGCTGTTCTTAAAGATTTACATCTTAAATGGGTTAAGAGCCCCAGACAGGGTAGAGAAGTCAGACGGACTCACACATGGTTAGTTCTGGTCCATTTGTGGAATGTTGATAATAAGAAAGATACAGAAAATCACCAGACTGACCCTTTCGTATCCTGCATCATCAAATGCATTCCTCACATTCAGGAGGTAAACTCACCTATATCAATCTCGCAGTGATCCCCCTTCCAGCCCGCTCTACAGGTGCACTTTCCAGAACCTTCAATGCCCTCATCACACCATCCCTGCTGCCCACAGCTGCAGGCTGAGAAAGAGAAATAACATGACTCAACCTTCGTGACAAAAGAGTTGTGAGGATGGAGTTATTTCAGACAGTCGAGGTTTCTGCAGAAACAGTCGTTTTCTTCATAGACAATCTTAGGTGACTGGGAGCTCTTTGAGGCACAGACAGACATGAAACATTATTGATTGAACTGCCAGTACAAAAATATGAATGCATAACTTTGCTGGGAAATGTCTGTAAACGTTAGATGCACATGAAAAACCAAAGAAAGAATTTAACTTCAACTCCCAAGGTGCTCTTTTGTAACAAACATCCAATCACAAAGATTTAAAATCTGCTGTGTGCTCCACTAGCAGTGAAGCTGAAGCTAGAACTTGCATTTTATGGAAACCTGATGAAACGTTCAGCAGTTAAAATCAGTCTGCACTCAAACTTTGATCAGTTTCTGATTAATTAAGTTACCATGGTGACAGGTTTAGTTTCTAACAGCGACATCAAAGAGTTTTGAATTCACAACCGATTCACACCTCTGACTGGCTTCAACTTCGCAGCACGGAGACTTGTGTGTTGGCAAACAAGTTTGAAAACTAAACAGAAGATGATCAGCAGCCGGTGACTCTGAGTGAAGACAGCTGGCAGGTTTGTCCTGAGCTGGAAACGCACCCAGCTGTGTGATGATGAGTATGGAGCATTGCCATAGCGACAGACTGCAGAAGAGCTGATGGGGGTGAAATTGTATGCTGACTTCATTAAAAAGCCTTAATTGAGGATAAAAAAGAAGTTTTCATGTCCGTTTCGATTGTGTAGCTGTAATTATAATTGTGAGGTGTAACACTGTAACTATGTTGGCTACGTGTAGAAAGGCTAGGTTGGCTTATTTTCACAAGTGTTACGCCTATTCTACTGTGCTGTGATTGGCTACAACGTGTTGCCTTTGGCTTAAAATCCAACCCGACTGTGTGTTTCCTGTTTGTGGTCTACCTGTGCAGTTGGGGCCATAATAGCCGGTGGAACACAGTTCGCAGGCTGTTCCTCTGAATCCTGTGTGGCACAGACATCTCCCAGAACCACGCAAGCCATCTTCGCAGCCACCGTGGTTGCTACAAGGGGCCTCCACGCCACCTGGGCAAACTGAAACACAAGAGCAAGGCGAGGAATCAGAAAACACAGTGAGGACAAGGAGGCTGCTTCCTGGTTACAAAAGAGACACTAAACTCTCGCTGTGCTTCAAACCAAATACTCCGTCTCATGGCTGACATCCTGATTTGTCTAACACCTGTAACTTAAAGCTTTACATGGGACAGTTCACCTCAACAGTTGCAGAGTTGCAGAGTTTCAGATTTAGAGAATTCTCTCCAACATAATGAAACTAGATGACACTCAGCTTGTGGTGCTCAGAGCAGCAACTTAAATCAGCAGTAATGTCTTTTTCCAGAAATCATGACCAGGTTACTCTAGATAATCTACAGACCGTTGTGCGCAGTCTCATTTTGGAATTTGTTATTTTTTATCCACCAGACTACACCAGATCACGTGTCACTCTAAGCATCGCAAGCTAAATGCCATCTCTTTCCATTATATTAGATAGAAGGCAGATATCACAACAACTGAGACGGATTAAAAAAAAAAGCAATAAAGGTAAGAAGATATACACAAAACCAACCAAATGATTTCTGGAGAAATCTTTTTACACTCATACCCAATCTGCCTCAGGTGAGGATTTATAAACCAAGCTGTGGGACTACAGGAGCACCTTCTCTATGTGCTGTTCGTCCATCTTTCTTTACTTACCTTGACAATCTCGGCTGTAGTGGTTTTTGCAGCATTTTTGGACCCAGGAAGCAAACTGACAAACCCTCTTACAGCCCCTACGGCCAAAACCATCGTCCAGGCCAAACCAGGGTGGGTAACTTCTCCCAAACCTGGAGCGATGGTTATAACAACTCTCCCTGTTTCCCTGGAAGATGGCAGGACTTAAATTTATCTCTGCATTGTTTATGCATTGAACAGGCTGATAATGTAAAGATTTTTTTAAGCAGAGGTTTTACCGTGTCGTGGTGTCTGTAGGAGCACGATGGAGGGAAGCTGCAGCGACCACAGCGTCCCTGAGACAATTAAAGATAGAAAACTTCAGTCCAGCTTCCAATACGAAGACCAAGGCTAACGGCAAATTAGCAACAAAAACTGTATGGTAAGGGTATTTGCAGTAGTGGAGAATTTTTGTAAACAGTAACTAGTACTAGTAACAAAGGTGTGGCAGAAGCTGTGTAAGGGCATGGTCACATAAGAAACACGAGTCATGGTTAACACCCAAAGCTGATGTTAAGTTCTGATCTAAGCAGACTATCCAAGTAAAACAGAGGTAAAAAAAAGTTGTACTAATAACAGCAATCATTTTGTTATGACTAGAATTACCATTTGTATCATCAGTCTTAAAGCAGCAGCAGTATTTAAAGTAATAGTCTTGGCGCTACTAACGTAAGTGGTTTTGTTCTCCAGGGTGTCGCAGTGTGCTCCCAGGCCAGGTGGCTCCAGTAACTGGTCGATGCCATAAGCAATGCCCTCTTGGAAGCCCAGGTAGCGCTCCACTAACTTGGCTGCGTTTTCATTAATCAATACAGCCCCCTGAACACTCACAGAGACACACACACAGAGACACACACACACACACACACACACACACACACACACACACACACACACACACA